>CAJHQQ010001345.1:0-101338 GCA_905132885.1 Moricandia moricandioides
TACTTGCATTCTCATTGCATCGTGATCACTTAGGATTGGATTGACATTCATTTATACTACTTTGATTAGGATAGAGTAAAATCCTTTATCATCAATCCAAATGGGTTTAATCAAAATTTGTGATGAGCATCCTGACAAAACTCATTTCTGACCCTAAGGGACCGACAACCGACTAAGGGGGAACTATATGTTGGATTGGGCTTCACACCCCAATCTTGGCCCAACGCGATCTAGGGCTCACACAAAAGCCGATCACATGGAGGACATCATACAAGGAAAGCGACAATTCAATGGCGAGCTCGGGCACGATGGCCAGTCAAACAAGCACAGCTGATGCAATGACTCCCATTTAATATATTGGGACAAGGCGAGGCAGACATGTGTCATATAGAATATGTGGCCTCATCTGTCACACCGAATATATGATCTCATCAACAAGGACGATGAGCTGTCTTTTTTATTCGTTCAATCCAACGGCTATAAAAGAAGGCCTTTGCTAAACGAGCAAAGTACATACTTTTTCCTAGAGATAGAGAGATTGTAACCTAGCAAACTCAATATTTGTCTTAATAACGAGCTCGGTTCGCATGTCTAGCTCGCCTCGCATTTGTAACCTCCTTTCGATTTTGACCTACTTCTAATATAGAAGATATTTTTGACTTACTTTATCCATAATCCCTCATTAATTACCATTCTGTATTCACCACTCAACAGCGATGTCATCTAAAAAACATGAGAGAATCGCCTAGAAAAAACCACTAAAGTGAGACAGGAATTCGAACAAGACTCTGGTAGAATACAAGGAATGACTCAGTCCACATCAAAAAATATCAAGCACAAGAAGACGAGATATGAAAAGAAAATAAAAAAGTGTAGCCAAAGAGATCACCAAGAAGAAAGCAGCATGCAACTTTGGAAACAAACTACGCTAAAACAAAGATGAAGGGTCAAAGCATCGACATGGCCAACACTTAGGATGATACGAAAATGATAACGTCAAGAATCAAAGAGAAAATTCTATGTTTAATGAAAAAATGCATGCAACTTTGGAGATCATCGAAAAAAATCGGTAAAATTTTTAGAAACCGAAAAAGAATCTCACCACCAAAAGATCCAAATCTATATCTACCAAAAACAGAGAATTTCATAAACTAACCACATTGTCAATCAAACAGATCCAAATCCAGATCGTCCAATCGCAGAACGCTAGATCTTGGATAGATAACTTAAGTCACTCACGATCCCATTTCATCTTGAATCAACAACTATGCACAAAGAGAAAATAATGAAAACTAAAAGGAATGTACGGCCAGTGGCGGAGCCAGCCACAATCTTCATTGGGCTCATTTTAATTCAAATCATATGTTATAGGAGTCACATAACATAACTTTTTTATTTTTCATAAGAGATGTTCTTCAAAACATAAGTAAAATTTGTTTTTATAAGAATTCACAGGAGTCACATGACCCCCTACTGTAACGATAGCTCCGCCACTACGTCCGGCTGTAGTGTTAAAGAAGCCACATGAGCCAACCATCTATAGAAGATTGAAGGTTTAGAGAGAGGTTAAAAGTGATACATTTTACACAATCCAATTTGTCATAATATCTCATATATATTATAAAAAGAAAAGTACATAATAGAATTGCCCCTTAGTTTTACCACCTATTTACACTAAAATGTCACTTAAGTATTAAATACTTCTAATTTTAAGTAATCCTTATTTTCTCCAATTATTACATCATTTCCTAAAATAATTATAATTAATAAAGATTTCGACAAGAATAAAATAAAATCATCACTTTTCTTATTTTGTAGGTTTCAACACAATCACAATAAACATAATATTCTAAAAATCAAAGCCAAAAATATTGTAGTTAAATTCTTGCTTTTTATTGTTTTATGTATATTTTCCTACAAATAACAAGCCAGCATAAATTTATTATGATAAATATTGAATAGTATAAAATACATATCACCAGATTTTAAATAATAAATAAAACAATTTCATTATAAATTATCATAAATTTTGACCTATAAAAATAAAAATATATTTGTGCGGATGGATATGTTATATTCTAAAAATGTAGGTGATACAATTAACGAATTACAAGATAATGTTAATATTTAATATAAATTATAAAACTATTATGCTTAGAATTATCATATTTATCATTTATTTAATATTGATAAATTTTAAAATATGGATTATGATTTACATAAAATAAATAGTTATTTATAAAAAGTAAAAACCGGCGCGGATGCAACTCTAGTGTAACTTTAAATAAAAAGGGGTCTATGACAAAAGTTGTAAACCAAATAAAATAAAAATACCAGAAACCAAACATTAACCGAAGTTAATACCGCATTGGACCGAGATTTGACACCGTATAATGCCAAGGACCAAGGTGTGTCTATCTACCACTTCGATCACGAAATCTGGTCTTGTCTCCTCCATTAAACATCTCGCCTGATAAACTCTCTCTCGTTCTCGTTCTAAAGATGCAAGCTTTATACATATTCGTCGTCGCTCTGCTTCTCACCCTTAATTCCAAGGTTCGTTTTTTTTTAATTCTATTCTTCGAGTCTGTCCCCCACGGAATCACCTGTACAAATCTATGTCTTATGGATCTAACTTTGAGTATTGATAAATTGGATCGATACTTTTTGTAATAGGGAGAAGCCAGTGGTTCTGTTTTCTTCATTGATGGATCCAACAACCAATACCTTCGTCCACCTTCAGAGCAGGTGATCATTCTCAACGCTTTGATGATTTTCAGTTTCAATCTGAGATCTTTGTTAGAGTTATTATGTTCTCTTGTTTGGGCCTATAGATCAGGTCAATGTTCCGTTGAAGCAATACAGTAAATGAGATCCATTGTTTTGTCTAAGTGGCACCAATTTGCTGTTTTGTTTTGTTTTTCCATTTTGGGTCTCTTGATGAACGATCAACCAGACAGATTCCAAATTCATGTTTGTGACTTGGTACTTGTTTTGTATTATAAAAAAAAGCGACCAAGGCATGAATTACTTTGAGTGTTTGGACATTTTAGTTATCTTCTTCCTCTTTGAATATGGAAATCCACAGGCGCTTCCCATGTCTCTCTCTCAAGTATCTGCAGCAGTGTCTGCCTTGTTGGGCTTTGCACCTCCAGCTACTTTGACAGCTGATGGTTCATCCAAGGTTTTTGAATGCTAATACTAATAAAGTTTCCTTTTTTTTAATATATTTTTAGCTAAAGTTCTGTACTTGATCATCAATTTTTTTGTTTGTGTTTGTTATATAGCTGAACAAGATTCTAAAACCTAACCCATTTGAGAGGCCTCGTGCAGCTTTTGTGCTAGAAATCGCTGGAGCTGATGGTATTGCAGATAATACACTGGGAAGCTTTAATTTTCTGACATAACCAAATTTGGGTCTAAAAGTGTTTGTTTTTACTTGCAGATGCGCTTGTCGAGACCTTACACAGTCACTCTTTTTTGGGAAATACCATAAGAGGAAGTATCAGTTCTGATTCGGACAAAGCTGACATTGAACTCCCAGGTGCCGTGATAGCTTGAATAGCAAAACTATCTGATTAAGCATGAATAGTTTCTAGTGTCTTCATTTGGGTTGAAATCTTGCTTTGAATATATTATGTTAACCTTTTCAAAGTTCTGCAGAAAGTGGAGTGGCTGTTATGTCTGTCAATGAACCTTCATCTGATGTGACTGACAAAGACATGAATGAGTTTGTAAGTTAACAATGACTGTCATATTAAGTGAAAATACTTGTTTTCCTTTTTCATATCAATGTGAACAGTAGTTAATGGTGTGGTTATATCATATCTAGGCATCTTGGTTGGGTGGATCGTATGTGGCTGGCTCTGCTGAACCATTGACTGGATTGCTGAGTATACCTCGGGCTGGTGGTGCTAACGTGGAGTTCCATTTGGAAAAGGTGATATTATTAACTCCATGAGATTGTATAGTTTCCAAGGATGAGGTTCCGGAATTGCTTGTAGATATTGTGATTTTCGTTTGAAGAAAGCTTTTGACTTTTGTTACCGTGTGCAGGAAGCAGAGAGGAAATTTGCATCGAACCTTTTGGCTCTATATAAGAATATAAGAGGTGCAGCCAATCTTCAAGAGGATTTACCTCATGGTATTGAGAGACCTGCTGAGTTAACGGTTGGACGCTTTGGCGGTATCGATGTAAGAGCCTTTATGTTTCCTTTGTTCTGTTTCTTTTTCTTGCATTGTTTTTGCAAAGCTTGTCCTGCAGAGTTTGTCATTATTGTGTTCTCTTGAAATTGCAGGCTTTAGCACAGGAATATGGACAAGGTATGGCTAAGCAAGGGATGGATGTACTGCTTGCCACACTATCAAAGCTATTCGATCTGTTGGAGGCATCTCATAAAGGTGAAATGTCCTTGTGATTTGATAAACTTATTTTCAAAAGATGTGCTTTAGAAAGTAGTTCAAGATGGTGGACACTTTGAATGAAAAGTCCTCAATGGAAATACTATATGCTTAATCCTCTTGAATGTGTTTCTTTTTCTTTACTGTTTGTATGTAAGCTAATGTTTAGGCTTGTTGCAGGCCAAATCGTTGGAGTGATCGTCCTTGATGAGAGAGTAAATCAAGAATCAGCTAATCTGCTGAGCGTTGGGTCTTCTTCTCGTTCATCTGCAAGGTCAATGGCTGAGGTAGAGGGAGTTCCAAGTGCAGCCATTATCGCTCAAGTTATACTTGTTAGGTTGACGCTTGCGTGGTTAACTGGAATCATCCTTCTCATTGCAACTATCCTTGGGGTAAGTTCACATAATTCATTATCCTCTCTTCAGTCAGTAAACTATCCAGCAGAGTTGAATCTTATCACTGAAGTGTCCGGCTAAAGAATCATATCATAGTTTGTATTAATTTGTAGCTTAGTATTGAACGTATATGTCGTTGGAGTTGACATCTCTCATGGTCTTTGCAGGTGTATTTCCTTATGTACATGCCTTTGACAAAGGACACGCTCCTATATTCAAACGTGAAGCTCGATTAAGACATAAAATAGAGCTTCAAAACGTCAAATGGACACCGATAAATCTTCGCGTTGATCGTTTTCATCTGTTTGTGTGTATTAAGCCAGTCTTATTTGAATGGTTTAAGAGAAGGATGACACTTTTTGTGACCAGGACAATGGATGTGTTTCTGTGTATATTGCCATAAGGTTGCATTCTCGATTTATAATTTATTTTCTTCTTACATATATGTGAGCCTGAGTCCTAATAATAAAGAAAGATTTGGAAACTTCATGTAATCTTCTGTTAGTTTCCTGTAAGAGCTTTTGATCATGGAATATGAATTGATTATTGCAACTTCAACTACTAATCAACTTAAAAGATATAAAACGTCATGCAGACATGTTTTGTGTTAGTTTGATTGCATGTATTGAGACAACTTTTCCTGATTGATTCCATGTGTTGAGACAACTTTTACTGATTGAAGACGTACATTCAGAGTTCTAAAAATCAGTCTACGACTATGCCTAGGAGTCAATTCAATCATATCCAAATCAATTTTTCTAAAATCCAATTTATACCGATTTATACAAACAAATTGATTCAAACTATTCGAAATCAGTTGAAATCAATTAAAACTGATTTAAATTAATTTAAATATGTTATTTAAGCAATAACGTTAGTATATATCCACAAGTTTTTCTAATTTTTTTTTGTTTTGCATATCTAATTTTGATAATTTATCACAACAATTTTATATTTCTATTTAAAACTAAAATATTTTAAATAAATGTCATATATATATAATAAATTAGTAATTTGTTAACATATATGCCTCTATAAAACGTCTAATTACCGTCTAACGATTTTTTGAACATTGTGATACATTATATGACCAAAACATATATAGTTTTATTCAAAAGTGATGCATGTATTTTAGAAACAATTACCCTCACCGTTACCTTTTCTCAAACACATTATAAGGGTTGGATAAACTTAGTACTTGCTAACTTTCGTAAGCTTAGCACGTAGTTTGTCTTGTTCCAGTAATCGTATTTACGATTTAGACTTAACTTATTTGAAACAAGTGACTGATATATAAAGTATTTGAGAGAAAATCAACAATTAAAAGTTACTTGATCTTGCTTATCACTTGTCAAAATTGAGTATTTATTTTTAAAATATTTATTATCTCTATAATATTATTTGAGAAGTCAATTTTCTACGTGTCGCGGTCACGTTAATTCTTAAGACGGTTGATTACAGAGATACTCCTAATAAATTAATAATATTACATTTACATATTATTATTAAATTTTTTTAGTTTTATTTTTATTTTTTCCAAATAACATATAGAATAAAAAATGAAACATTTACAAATTTTAGAAACAAATTTAAAAAGGAAAATATATTTATACATAATATGATTTTATTAAAAAGGAAGTTCACAAATAGTAATATTATTTTTAAAAACTATTTTGAAATAATATAAGATATACTTTCAAAATAGTTCAAATACTCTCTATATATCTATATTTTTCTTAGATGAAAATAAAAAAATATTTTTATATATAATGTGATTTCATAAAAAATTCACAAAAATAATCTTGATATTAAAAATAATATTATTTCTTGCTAAAAAATATTTTTTAAAAAAAAATTATATATATTTCAAAGTAATATAAATATTTCTTTATATCTATAAATTTCGTAGATGTTTACATAAAATAATTAATTATTATGAACCGATATATGTTTAATTGACTAACAATAGTTTATAATAAGTATTGTTGAAATGTTTTTTCATAATTTTTAGTTGACTATAAATCTTACAGTTACAACAAAAACAACTATAAATTATATTTTACTTATATAATATGATTTCTCAAACAAAACACAAAATACCCTAAATCAAAAATACCACAAGTTAAGTACCACTTTTTAAAAATATTTTAAATCAAAAATATATTAACATTTAGGTTTACACTTTAGTGATTACTGTTTAGGGCTTAGTGTTAAAAGGGTGGGGTTGAGTTTCTAAATGTTTTATAAATATTAAAAAAATTAGTTTAGTTTATATTCATCATAAATTTAAGGTATTTTTGAAAGTAGTCATTCACTAAAGGTAAATTTAAAAAGCGGTATCAAACTTGTGCAATATTAGAATTTTTCTATTATTTTTAAGAGATATTAGATATGAAACTAAAATAATTTTTTACAATAAACATATTTTGATCAAGTAGCTACAGAATCTTTTTAAATAGCATAACACTATAAATTTTAATGAGGTATATATATATATATATATATTATATTTTATCATTATTATAAATTATTGTTTATTAATGTTTAGTTTTCTTTTAATTTTAAGTTTTCTTTATTTTGTTATCCATAATCAAAATTTCCAAACAAATCTGAATTCTCATTTCTAGGATTATATTTAAAAAAATCAGTTTACCTTTCAAGAAATCCAAGGCTTAAAACTATTCAGAGTTTATAAAATATTTTAGTAATTGTAAATATTGATATGCGTTTATGAACTTTCAAAAATTTATTAGTTATACTTATATATGTAAGTTCCTACTGATCATCGGTTTATTTTGTAATATTTTTAAAAAATAAACATAAAATTTGATAAATATTATGAAAATACATGGTCATTTCAGAAATAAATAAAACTAATTTTATTTGACTTAAATAGAATAAAATAATTATTTTTCAATTTAAAATTTAAAATTTGAAGAATATGTGTAACTCAACATAGTAATAATATGATCGACTCGACTAATCCAACTTATATCCAAATCTGAGATCTAACTACAACAAGAACATATAATTTTATAAGAATATTCTAGTGATGGAGTAGAAAAGATTGTGGTCACATCTGAAACTAGTGAAGTAAGGGACATCGTAAACCCAAGCACCATCGACAGATCTGTCGACTCGAAAATCAAGGAACCTCCCCCAAATGCAGAAGAAAGTGAAGAAAATTCAAGTGAGAAAAAAGAGAGGAGGAATCTGACAAGGAGAGAAGGAATCCAGAGTAGGAGATGAGGTGGAATCAGGAGAAGGAGATACAAGAGCAGGAATAAATGACGAACAAGATGAAAAGACAGTGGCAAAAGAATCCGAGACCGAACTAGTGCCACAACACGAAACTGAGTCGCATGCAGAGGTAAGTAACTAGTAAGGATTTTGTAGAACTTAGAAAACTGGGTGAAACTTGATTTGAATAATATGCTATAAGATTGTATAACTATGTAAAGCTATGTGAAATTTGAAGTGATTTCGATTGTCTAATTTTGAGAAACAAAGTAAAACTGCTACTGTATCGATTGTATAACTTTGTAAAACTAAGTTGAACATCAACTGTATAGATTGTCGAAATTTGTGAAACTAAGGAAAAATAAATATTTATGATTGTATAACTAAGTCTAACTTCGAGAAACTTTATGTTGATGGTTCTAATATGACGTATGTGTTCTGGTTTTCTTTTGAGTGCAACATCTAGATGACGAAGAAGAAAGCATGCAAACGTTGAATCTGCACTTTCCTCCAAGCCAATATCAAAAGGGTTTGAAGCTTTCCAGAAAATGTTACATGGAGATTGTGCTAAGTAATATACAAACGATCCTGAGACTGAAGGAGGTAGACTGGTTCATAGAGCACCCATAGTTCTAATATTTCTTCCATTTGAAAAAACCGAAAGCTGAAGTGGGAACGTGGGTTGTCGTTTTGCGATCAGCTTGTGTAGCAAAAAAGTATGAGTTATGGTTTATTGTTAATGGTGTCCCAATCCGATACTCCCTCAGAGAACTCTGACTCATCTGTGGATTATACTGCCATGATTATCCATCATAGTCAAAGTGTATGTTTGTAGAAGAATAACCCATTGTCTGCTGTATAAAAAAACCTATTAAAGTTAAACCGAGTCATACAATTATACTATTAAAGTTATAGTAAGTTATAGCCTAGTTATACACTTATGCTACTGAATTTTTTCTAAGTTTTACCTAGTTACACATATTTACGGTTCAACTAATACCAAGTTTTACAATGTTATAACAATCTAATCTTACCAATTTTTACAGTTTTACCATTTAACTTATACCATAGTTATACTAGGTTTTCCAGATGTTTCTTCCTCTTCAAATCAAAATAATCAACTTTCATTCTTGACATTCTATCATTCCTTATGATTATACCAGTTGTTGATCATTCAATTGCCTAATAGACACACCATCCACACTTTCCAATCCTCAATTAGTTCATTGTCAACACAAAAAAATTATCTAATATCCGAATCACAAAACATGTTATCGTGTATGGTGGATTCAAACGATGAGGTTTTACGACTATTAAAGCTACAAACCAAGATAATGCCTTACCTGGACCAATGTTGATTTGAGCTAGTTGGGGATCGACAGCTCAATGATTTAGCATCCAATCAAGGAGCTAGCTGATTTGGAATTGGAATTGGAAACACCCTCTCTGATTTTACCACTCTCGTGAAACCGGGAGGAGGGAGAGAGCAAATAGACAAAGAGAAGAAGAGGGAATGAGCGTGCCCTGATGGAAAGAGAAAGATTTTGATTGGTCATGTATTGAGGGGTAGTTTCGATATTAACCATCCATATGAAGAGTATGAGAACAAATAAGAGTATATGAATGTGACATAATAAATTTTGTCTCATTAAGAGCATCCGAGATTATTCCTCGTCAATGGAGGCGCATATTTTACAAAACCTTACACCTAACCCAACTAACTCGGCGCGGTCGGTTTCGTTTTGATCATATTAAAATACTCTGTAAATTTAGATGCCTTAGTCTTTTAATTAGAAAGTGCTAAACTAGTACATATACTATGTGTACTATATGTACCATAGATATATATTAACAAACAACAATGTATATCATTTTTTGTCATCTGAAAATTATATTAAACGGGTAAATTGCAATTCTTATAAACCTAAGCCGACAAGGAACACTCTTTTCAGAACCATAAGTCGACGAGGTAACATCACCTCCTAGAGACTAAGATGAAACCAAAACAGAATACATAAGACAAGGATGAGCAAGAATATTGAAAACTCTTAGCACAAACATGGAATCATCAAGAAAGCAAAGCAAGCCGATATCGAATGCTAGAATGAAAGAGAAAATGTTGAGGGTTGTATTTATTTGGGATGAGAGCATGTCTATAGAACCAATTCCATCAAAGAATCATGAGCAAACACCACGAGAAGACGAATCTCCATCCGAACAGTCGACGAAGAAAACTGTTGACAGTCAATAGCTTAAAGATTCAACGCGATTGAGCAAATTTCATAGTTTCTTACAAAACAATTCAAAGAAACCCGCCGATTAAACACCAAAGAACATCACAACAACTCAGCATCGAAGCTTCACACTAAACAATTCACCAATAAAACACAGAGGTCAAGTGATGAAACCTTACCGGAGACATGCCCCAATAAAAAACTCGACGCCAACGAGGACAAGCAATAAAATCAAATGCCACAGCCAGAAGGTCGTAACCGAGGACTCTAAGTATCCATCCCTATCACTGCCTTAAGAACAACCGCACACCACAAGTTTAAAGACTCATAAACTAAGAAGCAAAAGCTAAAACCTTCAACAAAAACAGTCACATGTCATAGAAGAGTAGACTAAACACACATAACCACCTAGACCCGTATGAGAAACACACTTCACCAAGACCAAGGGAAAAAGTAAACACCCACATCAGAGCTAATTTAGTCATGCATCGCACACAAAAAAAAACAGACTCATCTGGAGAGAACCAAAACAAGAATGCACATCGTTTTTAGCAACTTACTTTACATTGTGTACCACACAGACATGTATATATATATATGAATTTAATTAATTACTGAGACTCAAGGAGTATCTCTCCATTAATCATACTCTTACACACGTTCTAAAATCCAAATAATATGATCCAAGTTATATGTAGATTGAACTATCTAAATAATCTTATCCAATTAAATACACCATTGAAACAAAACTCACCAAACAAACTGAAGTACAGAATATGAACAAAAGGTAGAGAATTTCATTCAAGATAATGCACATATTTGTTGATCAAAGTTTCACTAGCAACAAGAGAAGAAGACATTGTGTGTTTCTGAATTTTAGTAGTGATCGACAAAGAAACAAAAACTTATACAAAACATTATTGGGACACGAGTATGAGGAACTCATGTTTCGGTCTGACCCTCTTACCAAATTTAAGTGTTTTATGCAAATTGTCTTTGTAAAATTTCGCAGTTTACAGACTCGTCTTAGGTTTGGCTTTGTAGGCAATGCGTCTGGTCACAGTGCGCATTGTCACGAACTCCTCTGCAGAAGATGGATGTATCCCAACCTGTGTTTTGTTCAAAATGTTAACTTTGATGATTATTTTCAAACTGTTGAAAGTGAAAACGGAAGTGTTCTGATTCAATTCACAAACCGTGCTGTCAAATTGTGCTTTGGTTGCTCCACACTTGAGCGCAATTGCAATCCCCTGCATTTAGCAATAAAAGACACTACAACGCGTGAGACAACACTAAATCAAACTCTAGCCGTTTTACAAGATTGAGTTCTGATTGATATACTTGAGGGTCAACACTTCTCAAACTCAAACAAAGTTCTCTTCTACGTAGGTTACAAGAAATATTCCTTGCTTTCAAAAGCGTAGACATGCTGTCGTCTCACTAGTCCAAATAATTTCAATATCCCATAAATTGATTAATGTCCTTTACGTTATTAGGTGCCATTACAGTGATTACACCCATGCACTACTAACTGCACTATAGCAACAAGCTGAGAAGTAAGTAAATAGTAGAGGCTATTATTTAGGAAAACTTGCCTGCATGATCTCAGCTGCATCTGGACCACACATTGATGCTCCAATAACCTTATCAGTCTTCTCATCAACTATAAGCTTCATTAATGTCTTTTCCTGCCGTCTATCACCAAAAGAAAGATGTGATTAGATCAAAGAGGATGTTACATTCCTCAAACAGTGATTTGATTCAAAAAAAACATGTTGAAGAACCAAGAGGCTTCCACAAAACAAATCAAGATGCCGTTATAAAGATTGTGCAGTAATTAGAATTTGAACGCTGGCATACCCAGAAATGGTGTTCTTCATAGGGTTAAAGCCTGAGGTGAAAACCAAAATATCGCCGGTGGCTTTTTCTACTGCCTCTTCTTCGCTGAGACCCACCACAGCTAGTGGTGGTATGCTGCCAAACAGAGAAGATAAAGATATAAACATAAAGGGGGAAACCTCTAAGAAAACTTCAAATTGATTTGGTAATATCCTATAAGAAAGAATGCTCACCAAAATACGGCACAAGCTACATTGGTGTAGTCTGCTTTAGTAGGCTTCCCACCAAAGACAGTGTTCTGCAAACATCAAAACAAATCCCATTTAACAAATGCGTTACATAATTGGACATTCACAAACACAAAAGTTGAAAGATTTATAAGTGCAAGAATAGAGGCACAAAACCGCAAAGCAGGTGGCCTCCATTAACGCAACAGGTGTAAGGTTAATCCGGTTTGTAGCATCTCCCACAGCCCATATGCTAGGTATGTTAGTGCGTGAGTACTCATCAACCTGCGGATAATGTACTCAATTAACAGCTGCAAGAGTAGAAGTTTTCCCCATAAAGTCAAGGAAAACATTTTTTCAGAATACATTATAAAATCTGCAATAATAGGAAAGTTGTTAAGACCTTCACAGCTCCAGCCTGATCAAGTTCAACGCCAACAACTTCTAAATTCAATCTCTTGGTATTAGGAATTCTTCCTGTAACAGATATAAACAAAAGATCCTCAGACAGCTCCATAAAATATGAAATAACAAGTATAAGAGGAAGCAAAAACATGTATAAGAAAAACAACAAATGAAAACTATTGTTTTATAAACAATAAAGCCACACCGAGGTACATGTATTAAAGTAGAATAGAACGTGTTAAAGAAGTTACCAGTAGCAAATAGTACAACATCTGCCACAAATTCTTCCCCGTGAGAGGATATTACTTTTATCCCATCGTCTGTTTTTATTAACTAAAATCACAGATAAAATATATTCAGTGAAGGATGAACTGATGAAACAAGTGACAAGAAATGTAAACAGTAATGAGACATGAAAATCAACAATCATACTCAGATACCTCAGCCAAAGTTGTCTGTGGATGCAGATTGATACCTCTTCCTTCAAGATTTCTAGCCACAAGTGCCCTCATTTCGTCATCAAAGCCCCTGAATAAGTAGATTTTTAGAAATAATTAAGAAAGTTGGCTGCATTAGACCCCAAAAAGAGAGAACACAAGATTGTAACGCACCTTAGTGGAAGTTCCTTTCTGAAGAATAAATCAACTGTAGCACCCATTCCACGCCATATTGATGCAAACTCAACAGCAATGTACCTGATTAAAATGTAAATACAAAAGGATATTGAACCGTTGATACGACTGACATGCTAGGTAGGTACATCAAGAGGAAAACACTGAGGAAGACATTACCCTCCTCCAAGCACTATAGCACGCTTAGGAAATTCTTCCAAACTTAAAGCTTCGTCAGATGTAATCGCCAGCTCCTGTAATGTACCAAATATACAGAAGTGTATAGTTTCTCTCACAGAAGATCATATTGCAAACACACAGATGGTTATTTTATTCCTATTAAAAAGATTTTCAAACATACTTTGAAGAAAAGGATTTCATAATACCAAGTGTATTCACATTCGTTTCTGTTGTAGATAAGTAAAGATGAACACAGACACTTACATGTCCAGGGATGTTGGGCTTCTGTGCCCGACTGCCAGTAGCAATCAAAATGTGCTTCGCAGTGTAACTTATTTTGGTGCCATCGATTTGTCTCACCTCCACATCGTTGGGACCAACTATTCTTCCTTCACCTTCATACAACTTCACAGCAGCATTCGCCAACAACCGCTTGTAAATATTGTTCAGTCTTAATATCTCATCAGTCTGCACATAGTAAAGATTAAACACGGCCAATACTGCTGTTAACACCAAAACATTAGAACCTAAAATTAACTAGATTCAAGTGTTTAAAGATAAACTCGAGCAAGTGTATCATGGAAGCAAACACCGTGTACAACATTTTACTCTATCAGGAGAAGAAAAAAATAAAATACATAAGGCACTCTAGAAATACCTTCTTTTGAAGAAGCTTCTTCCAGTTGAAGTCGACATTCTCATTGATTTCCCACCCATAGTTTCTAGCATCCTGCAAGAAGATAACCACAAACATAACACTTAGTAGCATGCCTAAGGAAAACGACTAACAATAAAAAGTTTGTCTAGCAGCTAAAAGAAAGGGCATTCAAAGATGGATTTTCTTACGCACCTCAAGTTCACTACCATAAGTAGCACCATAGACAAGAATCTTTTTGGGAACACAACCACGAATAACACATCTGTAAACCCACAACCAAAGTGGAAACAAAGATGTGAACTTTATGCAACTATTAACAAAGAAGTAAAGCATCTTGGGAAAGAAGGGAACTTACGTGCCACCAACACCTCCAATCTCCTCGGAGCTAATAGGGTGAAAGGGAAGCTCACAAATACCAACCTATATAACATTTGATTCAGAACAACAACAACACCATATCGATAACTTAGGCAATCAAAACACACACATTAAGAATGTAAATGTTACCTTGGCACCATTATTAGCAGAAAACCTAGCAGCACGAACACCGCCGCTCCCGGCACCGATGACAAACAAATCAAAATCATAGTGAGTCTCGGTGGCTTCCTCCGCCGCCGCGTTGTTAAGCTCTCCATCAGCAAGCATCTTCCTCGCCATGATTGTGATGAATCAAAAATCTAAAATCTACAAAGAAATAGAAAACCCATCAATCAGAAAAAAAAAAGCAAAATCTCGAATCAGTAAAAAAAAAAAAGCCTGATCGAAAGGAGGGTGATGAAATCTTATATGGATGATGAGTGTGAAACGAAATCAGACAAGGAGAAGAAGGAGAGACCGTACCTCTCTTTCTTCTAAGATGGTGTAATAAGAACAACACTTATAAAGATCCAGACACGAAGGATTAGATTCGGTGGAAATAAAAACCAATGATTTTTGATGATCACGGACAAAAGCCTTTGTTTTAAGAGTGACCATACTTGTGTGACGTGTACTTGGGAATATAAATGATTTTTTTTAATTAATATATATTACCAACTTACTGGTCTTACCAAAACATATGCGTTTTGATGAAAGCTACCAACGAAAGATGTGAGAAATTTCAATATTCAAAGGTCCACAGCTATAAAGCGTAGGTGTGTTGTCGTAAGGTTTTCTGACGTGGCTTTTCTTCTAGCCAATCCAGATTTATCAATGAGAGAAGCTAAAACTGAAACAAGAGAACAAAAACACATATTGTTATTCTCAAGTTATTTTATATTACAAAAAACCAATTTTGAAAATTAAACAAGACTAGAGCCTTATCGCAAAACAACTTTAATTATTTGTTACCAAAATGGTTTCTTATAATCTTCCATGACATGAGAGCATCTCTGATGAAACCCAAAATCATAACTTCTTTGTGTGTGAGAATTCAAAACTTTTTATACTCTTTCTTGCAGACATTTTTAGTGCTTCTTCTTGATTTACAGGTGGTTGATTTTTCACGTCCGTACCATGAGAGGCCTCGTTTTTTTTTTCTATTCTTCTCTCTCACTCGATTTTTATGGTCTCTTGCAGATATTGCCGGTTTCTTTTGTTGCCACACATGTGGCCAATTTTTCACGCTGGTACCGTGAAAAGGTTCATTTTATTTGTCCGTCTCTTATTTCTCACTCGTTATTCATAGTGTTTGTTTGATTCTCCTTGTCGGTGGTCTTGAGAGTTCTATATATGAGGAAATGTGAGGTTCTTGCGCTGTGTCCTTTCGTTTTGTTGAGGCTCTGGCTTCTTGATCTGGTTCTCTGGGGTTAGAACTAGGGCGAGATACCCAAAGCCCTAGTTGATTCTCTCTTCTCGATCCAAGGCAGTTCAAGGTTTCCGGTGAAACAACGAGGTGGATCTAGTTTTCTTGGTGCAAAGGAGTGACACGTGGCAGGTTTTGCTTCAGATCTGATCCATTGGTCTCTCTATTCTTTGGCTTGCATGCTAGTTTACATGATGACAGTTTGAGCTTGAATTTGAGGTTTCTTGTGGAGGTAGAGGTGGTTTGGTTGTGGGATGAGGCTTAAGCTTATCCATGCGCCAGCTCTGTACTGACGAAACATGTAGGTTTTGGTTTGCTCTTCTACGCTCAGTTCTCATCTTCTTTCTTTTGTGTTTCTTCAATTTGATTTTCTAGTAAGTTTCGTTAGGTGGGGCTTGCCTGTTGTGTTTTCTCGGTTTCATATACACTGAAAGTTTTTCCTTCTCCGACAGGTTTATTGGATACATATTTGGTCTTTTATCTCTCAACTGTTAGATTTAAGGTTTTATACCTTATTTGTGAAGATTGATTTAGTTATTTAAATTTGTTTTCTTTTAATTATCCAGCTGTTTTATATTTTTTATAAAAAAATATGGAAGCTTTTTCTAAAGAAAAAAAAAAGAGAACATGCTCAAGATTAAAAATGTATCACGTTTGAATAAAGCAAAAGAATAACCGAGATATCAAAGACATAATAACATTTTTTCCCATTTTTTACGAGTCAAGATGGTCTTTATTTGTGAACCTTCTTTGATCTTTTGGTTTCAAATCCGTGAATCTTTGATGTCACTTTACCAAGTCACCGTCAATCTTTTGTGGATCTTGTGCACTTAATTAAAGTAACTCAACTTTATCATATCACTAATGATTTAATCTGACTGTATAGCAGTTTGCTGCAGACTATCAGATTGACATTGTGTCAAAGATATATGCGGAGATGAGGAAGAATTAATTACCCATCTTTTGATATGGAAACTTTCTGATATCCCGTCTACTTGAGGAGTATTCTCGAGTGCTTCTTTTCAAGAGAATTTTAACTACATTCTTTCAAGCGCAAGGGTAAATGGCGTGACAAAGTAAAACTTGAGAAATTTCTATTGATACTAAGATTTAGTTGGAAGGCTATGAATGATAAGCAATATTCAATGGAAAAGAAGAATTACTTTTGGTTACATTTCTATGGGTTTTGCATGAAAGTAAAAACTGGAAAGTGGTACAGTCTTGTAGGCAGCTGTGACACGACATACACCCCCAACTAAGCAACCATAATGAAAGGAATGAGTTGCAATTACCAAGATGTTAAGTGGATGCATCTTGGGTGATCAATTGCTCGTATTTTGGTGGAAGACTAGTTCTTGAACTGGAAACGGAGGAAAAAAATTATGGTACGTTCAAGAAGGAACATGTTTCTTCACCATCACATGCGGAGTTCATCACCCTACTATGAACTATGCACACCTCTTTGCGTATGGGCTTCATAAACATGCACTTCAAATTAGATTGCCATCAAAAGTTGATTAATGAAGAGGAATTTTGGCCATCTTTAGCTTCAAAATTGGGAACTTTAGTATCTATGTTCTTTGTTTACTAGTTTTCCATTACTTTTTCTCTTTCAAGTTTGTAATAATTTGGCGGATCTTTTTGCAAAAGGAGCTCGTGCACAACCCTTTAATTATTTCCATATAAATACTAGGGAAAATTGCCAAATTTAACTTAAATTTTGATTTTAAATGCAAAAGTATATCACAAATTCAATCAAATGTAAAACTAACTTTAAACACTAGTGAAATTACAACAAACTCCTTTTGACCAAACAAAAAAATATATATTGATTTTTACCATTATAATCATGTGAGGGAGAAAACTTCAAGAAAATTCTTCTATGACAAGATTTTCAGAGAAATTTTCTCGTACCATAGATCTTAAAAATAATTTAATTTTTTTATAAAAAAAATTTATGGGGAGGAACTAAAATTATATTATTATAAACATTTTTATATGATATAAATTTAGATTTAGTAAAATTGGTTTTTTTTCAACATAGGTGAGTGAATGTAAATTGAATTATGATATTCTTTAGCTTAGTGTTTGTAACATATGCTATAGTATTGTTTGTATTCTTAGGGTTAGATTTTGGAATCATAACTTTTAAAAATAATAATTTGACCTATATGTGTTTATTTTTGTGTATATTGAACACTTTAAAAGTTGATTTTATGTTTAATGAAGTGTTTATTGTTAATTAGTTAATTATTTGATTTTAGGGTTTAAAAGAATTATTAGGAAGTTTTCTAACAACAATACACTAGAAAACTTCTAGGTAAATTTTCTGGACGCATAGTGAATTTGGGTCTAGAAGTCTTCTATTATTAGACTTACCTCAAAGTCTTTTGTATAGAAAATATTTGACGTAATTGAAGTTTTTGTCTCCTTACATAATTTTTTTTCCACATATTCTCTTTCTTTCCATCAAATGGCTGAAAAAAACGTAATGTTTCTCATTCTAAAACTCTTAAACTTTCTCTAATCTCTTTGAACTTGAAAACACTAAATTTTATATCAATTTCTCACTTTCCTTATGTCTTTCTCACAATTTTATCTTGTTTTCTAGGTTTTTCTTTACATGATTCTCATTTTCACTTCTTTAAAAGTAAATTTATATATTTGGATATATATTTTTATGTGTGTTTATATGTTAGCTTCTAAAAATTTGTATAATCAACCTAATGTGATTGTTTTATTTATTATTTAAGCATAAAAAATATTTTGAAATTTTCTCTGTTTTGATGTCTTGAATGTTTTTGGATATGAAGGTTTTTTCAAACCTCAGTCAGACTTTGGAAGACTTCTCGGAAGTCTTCTAATGCATTTTATAAAAGAATACTTACATGAAAGTTTTCTGTATTGAAAATATTTAACCTAAGTGGAATTTGTCTCCTTATATAAAAAATTAAATTTTCTTTTTCTTCCTCTCAAATGACTGCAACAAAAATGTAATATATGGTTTTCACTCTGAAACTCTCAAACTTCTCTCTAATCTCTTTGAACTTGAAAACACTAAACTATATATCAATTTCTCGTTCATTATGTATTTCTCACAAATTTTATTTTGTTTTTACAGGTTTTTCATTACATGGTTATTATATTTCACTCATTTAAAGGTAAATCTATAAATTTTAGATATATATTTTTGTGTGTGTTTTGTATGCTGGATTCAAAAAGTTGTATGTTCAACCTAATGTAACTGTTTTATTTATTATTTAAGCATAAAAGTTATTTTAAAGTTTTTTTCTCTGTGTTGATATCATTTAAATGTTTTTGGATATGCATGTTTTTTTTCAGATTTGAGTCAAACTTCTTAGAAGACTTCTCGAAAGACTTCCAGAGATGTCTTATATTACATTTTATGCTTGAAAACTTCCCCGAAAGACTTCCCTAGAAGTTATCTGAACCAAAGTTATCTCACATAAGTGGAGTCCAAGCTTATTTATGTTGAGGAATGATCTTAATCTCCATGTGTAATAGTTTTGTTTATGATCTGTTTTATAATTTGTATGTGTAATTTTTTAGTTATGAATTCTTTTGAAAACTTAAAGTGATGTTGATGAAAATAATTAGGTAAATATGCTCATGTCTACAATATTATTTTGCCAAAAATACTTGAGATTACTGAAGTTATCGCTATTACATATCAAAAAACATTTTAACCATTCTACCCACTTATAGCAAAACACAACAACACAAAAATTTAGTCGATTCACTAAAAATAATGGGAAGCATTCTCAAGATAACTTAGTTAAATTCACAAAAGATCAAACAATACAATAAGTCTCACTAGAAGACTTTTCAGAAAACTTCACTAGAAATCTTCTAGGAAGTCTTCCTTTAACATTATCAATAACATAAGACTTCTTAAGAAAATTATTTAAAAATAATTAGAGAAAAGTTAAGTCTTCTCTCATATGAATTCTTTAGCAGTATTATCGCAGAAGACTTCTCGAAAGATTAGCGTGAATTAAACGAGAAATATAAGCGAAAAAATAAAATTTAAGTGGGAAATGAAAATTTAAGCAGAAAACTTAAATTTTAAATGAAATTTTAAATTTGAAGTCTCATGAAATTTAAAGAATATATCTTATGATCTAAGAAGACACATTAAAACACAGCTTAATATTCTTGAAGTTACTTAACACTTTTGAAAGTTGAAAACATATCTTGAAGTTACTTAACACTCTTGAAATATAAATTTTACAAAAATGAACATAGAAGAAGTCTTCCGAGAGAAGACTTAACTATAAACATTAATGAACATGAATATTGGCAACCTCATAATTATCACCAATTAAGCTATAAATTTAATTCAGGACCCTCAATATTCAATAATATACATGAATTAATAAAAAATATTAAAAAAATCCTTTTTAATTTTAGTGAAAAATGAAAGTTTATTAAACATTGACTTAGAAGACTTCTATGGAAGTTTTCTTGAAGTAGACTTCCGTGGAAATTTTCTATTTAGGTCATTTTTGCAATTGTAAATATACAAAGGAAAACTTCCAAAGAAATTTATTCTACAGCAGACTTCTTAGGAAATCATACTTTGTAAATATTGGCTTACTTTTATATTTCAAAAATTCTCAAAAATACCAGAGAAAACTTCTCTGGAAGCATTACAACTTTTCTTTGTTAACAAAAAAATACGAGTATACTTCATTGGAAGTCTTCTCAGATAAAAAAATAGTTTTGCAAGGGACCAAATTGTATCAGAAATTTAACTTTGTCAGAAATTTAACTTTTACAAAAGGCTTCCAAGGAAGTCTTTCGACGAAAGGCGTCCAAGGAAGTCTTCCCAACTATTACATGAAGTTTCTTCACTGTTGGTGGAAGTCTGCGTGAGTTATTTTTGAAATTGACCATAATTGACATTTTCAGAAAAGACTTATGTGGAAGTCTTCTGACGGAAAACTTTCATATAAGTCTTATAATTACAATTAAATGTTTAAATTTTAATTTTCAATTGCAAAACTAACCTACATAAATTTCCACTGACAGTGAACATACTTCATGTAACAGTTGAGAAGACTTCCCTGGAATTTTTCTGTAAAAATTCAAATTTCTGACATAATTCAAACCTCTAAAGTAAATATGACAAATCAAAATTATAAAACAATCATGGGTTATTTTTACATTTGACTTTTTGTTTTAAATCATATTTTCAAAAACTGCTAAGCACTAATTCCATTTTGGTTAGATTTACAATCTAACTTTTGAACCAATTTAAAGAATATGGAGTTCAATGCCAAAAAACTAAACATTTAATCAACATTAGTCTTCTTTTGTTAATATACTTTCACAACGCTAGTTATAATATACTTTCACAACGCTACTTATACACTTGCACCATCTTCACATATTGAATTAATATACAATTCATATTTTTACATGAAATGAAATTTTGTTTTTCGGTTTTCTAGTTTGGGAAACATTTTTTTTGATCCATCTGAAATTAATATTTATTAAAAAATATATATTTATTACTTTTTAAACCTCCAGAGATTAATATACTAATCACAATTTAACACTATTATATTTATTAGGGAGAATTGCCAAGTGTGACTCAAAACTTGGAGTCAAACCCAAAAGAATACCCAAACTTGGGTCAAAGGCAAAAGTAACTTAAAAGACTATTGAAATTACAACTATCCCCTTGTTTACAAACAAAAAACGGAATTTGTTTTTACGTTTCTAACCCTCGCAAGTCGTCTGTTCAGACGACTTGAAAATAAGTCGTCCAGACGACTTAACTGAAAGTCGTCTGGACAGTTATTCTTAAACATAATTTAAAATTTTTGTAAAAAATATTTTGATAAGTGAAAATGGAAATTATGTAATTAACATATGTCTTAAGAGATATAAATTAAGATATAACAAATTTCAATTGTTTTCAGCATAGATGAGTGAAAGTAGTGAGTCATGATATTCTTTAGTTTATGTTTCATCAACATATGTTGTAATATTGTATGTGTTCTTAGAGTTAGATTTTGGAAAGCATTAAAACTGTTTTTGAAAAATTTAAAAATTACCTAAGCGTGTTCATTTCTGTGTATAGAAAACACTATTGAAGTAGAATTTGATTTTATAACGTGGTTAGTTAGTTAATTTAGTCATTTTAGTTTAGGGGTTCATTTTAGGGTCTGGGACGACTTAATATTTAGTCGTCTGTAAACGGACGACTAAATATTAAGTCGTCTGATGTACATTATCCGCAAGACGACTTATTTGTAAGTCGTCTAAACCGGACAAAACCTTAAATTTTACCACTGTACTTTTAAAGCTAACCAGATTATTTACCCAATATATAAGGTGATTTTTTTTGTTAATTTTTCGCAAAATTCAGAAACTCTAACAGTTCTCTCTCAAAGGCGATTTCGAATTTCCAATATTTCCAAACAAACCATCGTTCTCAACGTCGGCTATCTATCTCACTTCATTCTCACTGTTCTCACCGCCGCTTCCTCTAAACACTAGCGCCGCCGCTTCTTCTAAACCCTAGCGCCGCCGCTTCCTCTAAACCCTAGCGCCGCCGCTTCCACTATTTCCGAACAAACCGTCGCCCTCACCACCGTGCTCACCAACATTCTCACCGCCGCTTCCTCTAAACACTAGCGCCGTTTAACATAAAACGTTGTCTCTATCAATTTACTCATTCTCATCGTTTCACGTTTATTTTTTCAGATCTATAACCGCAATGACGAGTACTCCTTCTGCGACTAATCAGGTCTGCTTTAAATTTTTCTACTGGAAGACTTGTAATTTAAGTCGTCTGGAAAGTCTTCCAACTGGACGACTTAGTAGACGACTTAATTATAAGTCGTCTACTAAGTCGTCTTGTTAGATTTAGCTTGTTTAGCTTATCTCTATTGTTGTCTTTGATTATTTTGCAGACAAAAAGGATGGATATTCCAGAACTCCCCCGTAGGTTATACACATTAGAGGAAGAGCCAGAAGCCCAAAATAGCATTTCGTATCATACAGATAATAGCAAGTTGCATACTGCTCTTAGGGAAGCTCTTACTGATGACGAATTTGAAGAGCTCAAGGAGTCGAGTTTGGGAGTTTTCATCAAGTTCAAGGAGCATGGATTTGGTTGGGCTTCAAGGCTGGTTCACTACATGCTCAGTTTCCAGCTGGACATTAAGAAGTATGAGATGTGGTCTCTCGTTGGTCCAGAACCTTTGAGGTTTCCACTGTTAGAGTTTGAAAACATCACTGGTCTAAACTGCGATTACATCAGGGACCTTGAGAGACCAAAATGTGAAGTTACCAAAGAGATGGTTTCTTTCTGGGGGATACTGGGAGTTCATCTGGAAGCTGGGCCAACTACTGATCAGATAATAACAGCACTGAAGAGATGCGAGGATTGGTCCCTGGAAGATCGCAAGCGTCTCGCGTACCTTTCCATCTTCACTGGATTCATTGAAGGGAGAAAGTTTTCAACCGCTACACGATCTAGTCTTGCAAGGCTAGTGATGGATTTAGAACGGTTTGAGAATTATCCATGGGAGAGAGTCGCGTTTAAGGTGTTGATTGACTCTTTGTGGAACAAAGATATTACTGGCTGTTACACTGTGGATAGGTTTATACAAGTTCTTCAGGTCTGGGTGTACACAGCTATGCCGGAATTGGGTGCTAGTATTGGTGTTCCTAGAGCAAACAGTCCGTCTCCACCGATACTGGCTTACGAGGGCAGTAGAGGCCGCAGATCAATGAAAGCTGCTATCTTGAAACAGGTATTTACTTCAATCCAAAAGACTGCGCAGACGACTTATATTAGAGTCGTCTGGAAAGTCTTCCAGCTGGACGACTTAGTAGACGACTTATTATAAGTCGTCTGGAAGGTCGTCCAGCTGGACGACTTACTGGATGAATTAATTAAGTCGTCTAGAAAGTCTTTCCAGCTGGACGACTTAGTAGACGACTTATTATAAGTCGTCTGGAAGGTCTTCCAACTGGACGACTTACCGGACGACTTAATTAAGTCGTCTGGAAAGTCTTCCAGCTGGACGACTTAGTAGACGACTTATTATAAGTCGTCTGGAAGGTCGTCCAGCTTGACGACTTACCAGATGACTTATAATTAAGTTGTCTATTTAGTCTTTTTTTTCAAATATCTAACTCGATTCTTCTATTTGCTGTATACCCGCGTGATCAACTTTGTTGAGAAGGACATTAGTGAAATGTGGCCAAAATGGGACTCTGAGGTTGAGGACCTGCCCGCAGAGAACATCATTAAAGTCATGTATGATCGGAGACCGTGGAAGTGGACCATGGATTGCTGGGAAGTCACTGGTACTAAGGTCTATACAAAACCTAAGGTTGTGACTCCATCGAAGAAAGTTGATGCCCTGTAAGGCTGTGAGCCTGGGTACGCGAGACATGTTGTCAAAATTATTTTAATCAAAATTGGATTCAGAGTAGCAAAATATTTTCAATTTTTGAACAGAATAGTATTAAGAGTAGCAATGCAAATGTATAGCATGGGCCATAATCCTAGTCTTTATATATTTTAGATGTGTTACCATAATACAATTGTATCGCGAGTTTTAATTTTTAATATACATTTATATTTGCTTTTCATTGTAATCGTTATATATTTTATGTTTCACCATATAATGAATTTCATATTATTATATTTATAAATCATGTTATATGATGTAAATATGATCCTTTAATTATATGTATATAATTGACAGATGTATCATATATTTCTGATAATATATTTATCATATTGAAATGTTTATTGTTTAGTAAATAATAATATAAAATAATTTTTAACAATTTATATAGACAAAATCTATATTACACAAGTGAATTTTATGTTTTTACATAAATAAAGAAGAAATGTTTCAATCTGAAATATATCTTCTCAAATCATTTTTCTAAATAACATGATAATCATAAAAAAAGAAATTATAATTATGATTCAGGGATGGATCATTATAAATGTGATTTGAGCCAAAAAAAAATAATTTTGGTTAAATTTTTTTAATATTCCTATCTATGTTTCAAAGCATATTTCTGTTTAATAATACTATATATATATATATATATATATATTTCCAAAGAGTTTTTATTGGTACTTCAATTTTAATAATCTATTCTATTAAAATAAGATCATGACCTATTGATAAATATTTGGGTGGCGGGTGCTAGATTACAGAGAGAAGTTGGATGCTTCAGTGCGTGCAAGGAGTGAACGAGCGAAGAAACCTGCTCCCACGCAGAAATCTCCTTATACGGCAGAGAAAAAAGAAAAGATAAAGTTGCAGCCTATAATCCATTTCCCCCACTAACCGACCTAAGTTGAAGGAACTCGCTGATTGGTTGAAAACTGATCCGTAAGTGATTGTTTTACCCATAATAGCTTGATTTAGTCTACCAAAACTGATTGCTTTTTTGTTTGCAGTCATTATTTCACTAAGAAGGATGACAAACCACGTACATCACCAACTTGGTGGTATCACATCCTCCGGACAGCCAAAGCATGGCTGGAAGACTGCGTAAGTCTTCTGCTTATCTTGTATCTTTGTCGTCTGGACTTAAATATAGGTCGTCTGGAAAGTCGTCTACAAAGTCGTCCAAGTAGACAACTTTCCAGACGACTTATATTTACCAGACGACTTAAAGATAAGTCGTCTGGAAAGTCGTCTACCTGGACGACTTTCCAGACGACTTATATTTAAGTCGTCTGGTAAATATAAGTCGTCTGGTATCTTCTAACTTGTATTATTTTATATGCAGCATATAAATTGCTTGGATTAATTTGCTGAGGCAGAGGTATCAGGAGAACCCACAAGCTTTCAGGAGAGAGCGAATGTGCTTCCTGGATCACAACTTTTCCCAGACTTGGAGAGACCACTATCCGAGATTCAAATTATTGGAACCCGATCACAGAGGTTTAGGAATAATGCTACCTGGTGGGGCGTGGAATTATTATGACGGATCAGTACCATCATTTTGCCAATCAAAAAAGGTGTGGGGGGGAGGACATTGATGATATCTATGCGCCAGTGAACTTGAACAACACTCATTGGGTTGCTATTTGGATATCGATCCCTAAGAGGCACATAGTCATCTGGGACAACATACCTTCAGCTACGGCAGAAGAAGCATGGGATGAGGTAATGCAGCCTTTTCTCGAGATTGTCCCTTATCTGCTTGTTGAGTACGCTGCCACCGACGAAATACGAGTCACATACGGGTTGGAGCCATACACATATGAGAGACAGGTTAATGTACCCACGGCCAACAATGGTGATTGTGGCGTGTACGCTCTAAAGTACATTGAATGTCATGCTCTTGGGGTCCCCTTTAACGAAAGAGACTTTGCTAGGTCCAACGCGAAGAATATGAGGGATAAGATGGCGGTGGATTTATTTACGGAGCTTCGTGATCAGCATTTGAAAGAAAACCAGGATGGTGATAAGTTCGTGGGCATGTATGATTAGATTTGTATTTGTTTTTGAACTTGTCTTTGTATTTGAACTTGATTTTGTAACGATTTGTATTTATTCTAGGCTCAAAAGAAATACAACAAAAGACAAACAAAAATCACATAAGTTTTTAGTACACACCAAAAGCAACATAAGTTTTAGTACTCGTTTTAGTACACACCAAAAGCAACATACGTCTTAGTATACATGAAAAGCAACATAAGTTTTTTAGTTGGACGACTTACAGTTAAGTCGTCTGGAAGCAGTTAAGTCGTCTGGAAGGTTTTCCAGCTGGACAACTTACAGTTAAGTCGTCTGGAAGGTTTTCCAGCTGGACGACTTACAGTTAAGTCGTCTGGAAGGTCTTTTAGATGGACGACTTTTAGTAGAAGGTCGTCTAAATTTTATAAAATACACTGGATGACTTAGTAGAAGGTCATCTAAAAATAAAATACACTTGACGGGATAGTAGAAGGTAGTCTAAAAATGTCATACACTGGACGACTTAGTAGAAGGTCATCTAAAAATAAAATACACTGGACGACTTAGTAGAAGGTCGTCTAAAAATAAATACACTAGACGACTTAGTAGAAGGTCGTCTAAAAATAAAATACGCTGGAGGACTTAGTAGAAGGTCTTCTGGACGACTTACTTGAAGGTTGTCTGGTAGACGAAACACTGGACGACTTATATATAAGTCGCCTGGATGGGTAATCAAGACTGGACGACTTAAATCTAGGTCGTCTGAACGACTAGTCAACTGGTTGTGTACATTTTTGTTTCGTATGGCCAGTTTCCTTGCAGTTTGAGCATCTATAAGCCCTGTGTTTCTTCCTGGGTTTGTGTCCTCTCATCCTAGATAGCTCCAACCAAGATTGCCATCTTGATTTCTTCTGTCTCCCCGGACCACGCTTTACGTCTGGAGGAAAGCATTCTCGTTCCTCAATATGTTGTGACACGATAGGATATATATTCTCTGAGTATCATGCATACAAATAATTCTTTGAGTACACTGGACATACAAGTGTGGAGATATGCAAACCAACATGTGTTCCAGCAGCTATAGCATGAGAGCAAGGTATTTCTCCACTGCATAGACACCACAATCACACTTTGCATGTTCCAAATCAACCACACAGTCTATTTTGCCACCTTTCACAAAAAATCGCCATCCATCAATTGGTTGGACCGTCATCGTATCCGCTATCACTGTTCGAACATCAAGCAAGTATGCAACACCCCGGCTATGTTGAGTTGTGAGACTCAAAGCATCTTGTCTCCTTTTCCAATACCATTTTCCTAACTTCTCCCTTATGAACTCCAGCAGGAACGGAATAGGAAATCCTCTTGCTCGCTTCAGTGCGGAATTAATAGATTCAGCGATGTTGCTTGTTTTTATGTTGTACATGTTCCCCTTACAATAAACCCTTGACCATAGGCTGGCGTCAGCATTCTCTAAATACGTTGCAAGTTCCGGGTTTGCACTCCGTATCTCAGCCATGTACCGGTCAAAATTGTAAACCGTGTGAGCATAAGCAGCCCCTTTCACCAAGTACAAGAGATGTTTTCCTTTAAACTTTTTGACAATGTTATCTTGAAGGTGATAATAACATATTCCTCGGGTTGCCCAAGGAAACACCTTATTACACGCACTTTTAATGGCCGCGTGCCGATCGGAGACTATCACCAGAGGCTTGTCATGAGATATACAGGTAGCCAATTTTGTGTAAAACCATTCCCAAGAAGGATCATCTTCAGCATCCACAATCCCAAAAGCCAATGGGAATATCTAAAAATTCTCATCTTGTGCGGCTGCAACTAACATAACACCTCCATACTTTCCACTTAGGTGAGTTCCATCCACCACAATGACCCTTCTCTGATACTTAAAACCTTTGATAGAAGCTCCAAAAGAGAGAAATAGATACTTAAATCTTTTCATAGAATCAAGTTCTATAGCCGTGATAGAATCAAGATTTGCAATGGAGATTTGCTCGAGATATGATGGCAGACGCGAATACCCTTCTTCTGCTGATCCTCTCACCAATGTTTGTGCATATAACAGTGCTCTGTATGAAGTGGTGTAATCAAGCGCCATGCCAAACATGTTCCTCATTGCATCAGTGATATGCTGCAGAGTTATCCCATCAATGATTCCAACACGATCAATGAAAAGACTACCAACATACTTCGGAGTACAGTGTCTCCGCTGAGCGATTCGGTCTCCCACTGAGCATAAATGTTTTTCCACATACTTTGTTACCCAAAACGTGTTTGTCCCATGTTTCACACTCGCTCTGATCTTCAATCCACAACCGCTAACCCGACATGTTGCCAAAAGGAGAGTTTTCGTTGATTTGTATATTCTGAAAGAAAACCTACCCCTCACTGCTGCCAACCACAGCTCTGAAAGCAGTGCATCCTTGCTAACAAAACTCTGGTTGACATAGATACTGGTACCATCCGATTTTCCTCCTTCAATAGCAATTGTCTTACCATATGTCTTTTCGATTTCTTCAAAACAAATATTATCATCATCTTCCTCGTCCTTATCTTGAATCTTTCCATAAAGACTGTAATCTCCACCATTCTGATCCGTTTCACCAACAATAGAGTTATCAGCATCCTCCTCCCCATTTTCCTCCTCTCCATCTTGATTTTCATCTTCAACAAACTCATTATCACCAACATCTTCAAAACATTCACCAGCTTCATCATTATCACCAACATCTTCTTTCCATTCACCAGCTTCATCATTATCACCAACATCTTCAAACCATTCACCAGCTTCTTCCCTTTTCTCTGAAACCGTTTCCACCTTGCTGCGGCTTGATACACAAAGACATATTCTATGCGTTTTGAGTATCTCGATCAAGTTTCAAACTTGTCTATCACTTGTAACATGAATGGGAGGACTGCCTGGAGCCATCATCATTTCTGCTGGTAATGAGTAGCTAATCTCCACAGTCACTGTTCTCATGTCCATGTTATAATCTTCTTGAGCCATTGCAACAAGTTCAACATGTGTTGAATCTTTATTCAATAAAAACAATCTTGCTCCTTTGAGATCATCAACCACAAAATCAACGGCAATCTTTCAACAACCATTCTCCATACACTGCATGTAACTGACGAATCATCTGCAAATATTCAAAATAAAACACATTAGTAAACATAGAGAAAATGAAGAAGTTCACTAAACATTGCCGCAGACGACATAGAAGTAAGTCGTCCAGACGACGTAAAGGTAAGTCGTCTAAAGAGGTCACTTTTGCAATTGAAAATTAAATGGGACGATTTAATTCTAAGTCGTCCGGCTTTGTTTGTTAAAAAAAAACTCCAGACGACTTATATATAAGTTGTCTACGAAAAACGGGCTAGTTTTGCATTTGACCGAATCGTGTCAGATCTTTGACTATTGCTGGACGACTTATAATTCAGTCGTCTTTGGGAAAGTTAAAATTTCAATATTTTATTCAAACTAGACGACTTAAACGTAAGTCGTCCTAGGTTAGTTTTGTAATTGAAAAATAAAACTTGAAATTTAACTTTCTCCAGACGACTTAATTGAAAGTCGTCCAGCCATACGACTTAATTTAAGGTCGTCCGGGTTAAGCAAGGTTTGACCAGAAAACTTGGGAAAATTTCTGGACGACTTAGCTTTCCCGGACGACTTTAAATTAAGTCTTCTGGCTTGACGACTTTCAATTATGTCGTCTGGTAAAATTTAAATTTCAAGTTTTATTTTTCAATTACAAAACTAACCTAAGACGACTTAGACGTAAGTCGTCTAGTTTAATAAAATATTGAAATTTTAACTTTCCCAGAGACGACTGAATTTTAAGTTGTCCAGAAATAGTCAAAGATCTGACACGATTCGGTCAAATGCAAAACTAGTCCTTTTTCGTAGACAACTTATATATAAGTCGTCTGGAGTTTTTTTTTAACAAACAAAGCCGGACGACTTAGATTAAGTCTTTCGTTTTGACCAGAAGACTTATCAGTAAGTCTTCTACGCGAACAGATCTTCAAAAAAATTCAAATTCGTACGTTAAACTAGGTGAGATGACTTCGTTTGCACACAGAGTCTTCTCCAACCACCCAGAACCTGAAACGAAAGCAACCGTAAGTCAAAACGAAAGAAATATGGCTCTGTCAACCATAAATATTTTGAATCAAAAGTTTGAGTTTTTTGGATGAATATGGAGAGAAAGTGAAAGAAATGTTGTTTTTAGTTCATAACAGGTAGTAAAAAGTTGTTGAACTATTCATTAAAGGGCATTAAAAGCTCCAAACATGTAGTACAAGGTTGTTGAACTATTCATGGTAGTGGCACTATTGTAAATACTTGAAGATGATGAGGTTGAGACATTAAAGAAGCCATTTTCGAAAAACTAAAAAAAAAAGTTAATGGCATTTTCGTAGATAAAATGCAGGTGTGAGGTGAAAATCTCAAAAAAAAAGAGTAAAAAAAATGTTAATTTTCTGTTTGACTCCAAGTTTTGAGGTACTTTTGCAATTCTCCAATCTAGAAATAATGGGTAAATGAAAACTGGTCAGAGTTTTAACAACTTTATAAAGTATCACCTTTTAATTAATTAAATGAGTTGATCCCAAAAATAGTTACCATTTTTAGGAAAGCACTACTCGTTCAAATTAATGAAATTAAATTACTAGAATAATGGGTAAGACTTAGAAAAACACAAAAGTCATGGAGACAAATGTTATTTTGAACGAGCTGAAGATTTTTTCTGATTTTAATTAATAAAGGCCAGCATCAAACGTATATCAAGCAAACTCATCTTAACAATGTATATTTTTCTTTTCAGAATCAAACTCAACAACTTAAGCAAAGAAATCATGGAAGATCAATTAATTACCACTGAAATTTTGTTGAAGAACATTAACATGTATTAGATCGTGTAAAAAATATATTCTATAATAACAACTAATGCAAAATAGTAGAATATTTATCGAGTATTTTCTGGTATTTTGTTGAACTGATTCAACCAAATCTATATGATTATATCATATAGAACATGCTCTCAAACAAAAACAACTTAACAATTATTAGATCAGTTAGTGCATAAAAGCAATAAATGATGTTTGAGTTAAGATTGTAGGACTTTAATTTATAAGGGACACAATCTGAATAATTGTAAGATAGATTATAAAGAACATTGAATATATATATATATATACAAATACCGTGAATCATACAAGTAGACAACGAGTTTTTGCAGAGTCAAGACTTGAAAATCTCTTTCCTTAACTAAAAAATCGCCAGTAGTGTGACGGTTGTATGACGATTAGAATTTTATGATAAAACTACATCTTTTTTCTATTCACATCACTTGAATGAGAAGCCTAGCAAATCTTTTTCTTTGTATACTCTCTTTGACAAATAAAAAATAAAGAGGATAATTGGAAAAGATTGTTGTTGTATATATTCATATTAGTGGAATGAGAAAAAGCATTATATAGTCTAGGAAAAAACCAAAAAAAAAACATTTTTGGTTTTAGTGGAGATAAATAATGTATTAATTTTTCTATTAACCACAAAATTAATCACAAAATTGAAGAGATTTTTTTACCTTGGTAACCAAAACTAATTCTTAAAAAAAATTAATGATTTTTGACCAAGATTTATTCTCTGAAAGACTAATTTTTTTTTACTAATCAAATTTTCATTTATGTATTGATCAATTATATAAAATAGACTTTGATATAAAAAAAGTATAGGTTGTTGGACTATGATCCATATACCTAAACCGTTATCTAAACCAAACTCAAGTTCTAATTTACATCAACTCAATTTACATTTCTCTATTATTGTCTAACGTTATTAATCTTGTCAGACTTCTCCATACCGTCTATTTTGTTCTATTAGAAAAAACAATCTTAGGACAAACATTTTTCTTTCAAACAAACTACAATTTTAACATTATTATTAAAATTTAATTCCAACATTAGCATACCCCGTTTCATCTCCGATTCCAAAAACTTCTGATCTGCTCTTGAAAAGTAAGTCCATCGACAGCCCAAGTGCTAGAGGAGGTTTAAGGCCCCATATGGTCTTTCTAGAAGAAGAAGAAGAAGAAGAGCCACGAGGCCCTTCTTTGTTTGAAATATCTCTCCTTGATGTTCCTTCCCCAGCCTTCAGTGATCTCGATGACCCGAAAGAAGCACCAAATACTGAGCTTTTGTTTGACTGATCTTCTTCCATTGGGTGCCCAACTGCACCGTCCTGGTGAGGAGGGGGGAACTTCTCGCTCTTGCTCTTTCCATGTGTTTGTGGTACCACTCTCCATCTCTGCATAACCACAGTAACTAAGTGTTACATACAATATTTTTAACTACTATAACAAAATCTTGTGCAATCTCCCTATAGCTTTGCTCATACATATGAAGACATTTATGCATGTGCATGAGTATGAGTATGGATGCGATGAAAAGAGGAATTTTCTCACATCTAAATTTGCTTGAATCTCAGCATTAGCTGGAATAGCTCGCCCAGTGAGGTCCCCACGATACCTTATTCTTCTGGCTCCATCAACACCACTAGATTTCCCAACAAGAAGATCCTTTTGCCTAGATGCCAAATAGACCAGACCAATTACAACACTAAATATAATCAAAAGGACGCGCATCCAGAAAACGCATAGAAGAAGATTTTAAAGATAAGTGCAGTACCTTCTTGCCTCTTGGTCCCTTAGCTTTATATTCAGTTCTTTGGAAGGTGGATATTTTGGTAAACTTGATGGATCACATGCTAACGGTTCACTCGTAAAGAACTGCACACAAAGCCAAGAAGTGGTTTTCAGCGTAACATATATATCAAACAATTGAATATCGGAGAGTCAGTATGACTCACTTGACTACTCAAAGCCGAGGTAGAAGTTCCTCGATCATCAGGATCTATAGCGAGAAGTGTCTCAACTAGATGAACAGCTGATGAAGTGCATCCATTGAATGCTTCATCCACACAACGTATGTACGGATGTTGCGGCTTAAAAAGAGTTGCTTTCGGCAATTTGTACTTCTTCCAGTACAAATCTGACGGGGAGCCACAGAATTTAAATATTTTATGAAGTTGTTCGACCTACAAGAAACAAAGTAGGTGAAAAAAATCTTTATTAATTTTCAGTTGTGGACACATTTATATGGGTCCAAGATCATGCAGTTGGCTTCCAAAGACATTAAAATACTCTCTATAGTGCAACTCAGATGAGAGGGTCCTACACATCTGCATCTGATGAAAACTAAAGAATGCCTAGCTACGGTTTGGTTTACCTCGGTTCTACCTGGCATAACAGGCCTGCCAGCAAGTAACTCTGCCATGATACAACCGGCACTCCAAAGATCAACACCAGTGCCATAGTTGGTAGCTCCAAGAAGAAGCTCGGGAGGGCGGTACCAGAGCGTGACAACACGACTAGTCATTGTTTGCTTTTGCTTTGGGTCATAAAAGGTAGCCAACCCAAAATCAGCAATCTTAAGTATTCCATCCATATCTATCAGCAAATTAGAACCTTTGATATCCCGATGTAAGACTCCTTGACTATGGCAATGCTCTAGCCCTGATAAGAGCTGCTTCATAAAGCATTTCACCTGAAGAAAAACAAAAAGACATTACCATTATATTTACAACACACACCTGAGTAAGAAGAAAAACACAACAAACAAACCTGAGAAAGATCAAACTTGACACCTTGAGCTGCTGCAAGGCCTGTGAGATCATGCTCCATATACTCAAAAACAAGGTACAGACTACATGAAACCCTTGAAGTAACTAACCCTTCGAGCTTGATAACATTAGGATGATTTAGCCGTCGGAGCATACGAATCTCTCTGGCCATGAATTTAACACTCTCTACTTCGAAATTATCAAACCTAACTTTCTTCAAAGCTACAATCTTTCCAGTCAATAGATCCTTAGCCTTGTACACATTGCTGTAAGTTCCTTGACCAATCTAAGATTTTAACATTCATTACATCAAAAAAAACAAAAAGAGTATTATTATTAACTAATGAAAAAGGTAATTAAGACAAAATAACATCATTTCTGCTCTAATGATTACTGTTTTCATTTGATACGAATCTTTAAACCTTCTCGAGCTTCTCGTATGTGGTGGCTCGTCGTGGAGTCAAGTCTTTGATCGCTTCGCCGCAAGCAGTAACCAGCCACGGTGGCCATCCATCCGGCGCACGGAGACTCAATCCCAACGGCCGGAGAGAGGCGCCGGAGGAGAAGTCGCCAGGGTGCCACGTTCTCGCTGATAGAATTTGATTCGATGCTAAATCCTTTAACCTGTCTCCGATGTCGACTACCTCCGGTACAGATACGGCGATGGAGGAAGAAGAAGGCAACTGATCCGTCTTAGTTTCACGGTGGAAGCTTACCGGAGGAGCTTCATCGGGACTCCGTTTATCTCCGGAGGGTTTCTTGCAGAAAAAGCATCCCATTGGCTCAAATTGTTCTCTAGCTTATCATATCAGTCGACTCTTTGGCACGTAGGAGAGTGAAGAACGGTGGTTTCACTTTATAAGATTGTTTTTTCTTTTATTTTTTGGGAGGTTTTCAAGGTGGAGAGTTTAACTCTGAGATCTGACATCATCTCTCTGTTAACTGAATGAGTTGTGAAAGAATAATTATTTAATTATGCGACATGCCATGGATCAAATAGATATGCCTCAAGAAAATTATTAAAGTTAAATAAAAAAACCTTTCTATTTTTTCTGTTCAAAACGATTTGACTTGGACATTAATCTAAAATAGACAAAATGACAAAAAAAAATTTCATACAACTAAAATTATTCTACATAGATCAAATAATAGTAAATTATTATGTTACCCTTAATAAAAGTTTATTCTCATCCATTGGATCATCTCACATCTCTTTTAATATAAATCGAATGATTTTCTTTTTTCTTTCTCTCTTTGGAATGGGACTCACTTTTTTTCAACCATTGAATTATTTTTCTATTATTCAATCACGGTGGCACAATTTATCTTCTCTCATTTTCATGTCTATAACTAGTAAAACTCGTACAACTAAACATATTAGCAAATGAATTGGTACATAAATTATATAATTCATGTATAATATGCAATTGATCTAACACACACGACTAATAAATCATATTTTTCATATGAAATAAACAAATAAATATTTTATTTAGTTAATGGTAACAATATTTCATATATTTTATTTGAGGATTTTAACATTTTGTTAAATTATTACATTACACCAATATACACCTTATATTTTTGGGTTTCTTAACTAGGTAATTCATATTATTATGAAAAAAAATATTTAACACAATTTTACAAAGTTATAATGTGAAAATAATGATAAAACCCCTTACATTGAACATGTAAGCAACTGGTACAACTATTCCAACTATATATTAAACCATACATGTCATACTAGTATAACTGATACAACTATGTTTTATTTACCAAATAAGTTATACTGGTAGAACTGGTACAACTATTCAGTTTGAAATTTATTTATTTCATTGGGTACTTCATATGAAATAAAAAATCAAATGGCCAAATTGGTAAGTGTTCAGATAGGTTCCTTATTATTTTTCATGATTTTTTGTTTTTTTTTGGCAATTCTTACACCACCACATAAGTTTACATGATTTATCTTGTACTTTTTAGGTTTGTTAACTTGTTTGTCCACATAATTTTTGGAAAACATACATGAAATATGTTTTTACGAAATTGATGATTTCATTGAAACCGGGCAAAGATATGTAAACATAAATAAGTGGTACAACTAAAGTAATGTATTAATTATGTTGTACAATTAATATTTTCAATTTCACTGCCAAAGTGAAACTATGTACAAACTTGTACAACTCAAAAACTAGTACAACTCAAAAACTAGTACAACTATATACAATTGGTACAACTAGAAAACTCGTAAAACTACTTTTTATTTTATTTAGTGTTGTTTTAAATGTGCATCATATTTTAAATGTACATCATTTTTAAACATTCTTAAATATAATTGTTTAGTTGAAACTTTTGTATTAGTTATACCAAACACTTATAATTTTTTTTATTGACTTGATGATTTATGGGACTCACTAGTGGGCTGAGATGACGAAGGTGTTGATGGTTCCGAGTAAAGACCGCCTTGATAGTCCGGAGAAGATGCGGTTTTTCTTTCGTGGTTTCGAGCCCGTTTGGTTGTATTTTACAATGACCCACTGTGGACACCACGATCGAGCTTCCTCTTCTTCGCCACGATTTCATTCTTCTTCACCGCATCTCTTCTCTTCGCCGCGTCTTTCTTCTTCTTCTCTTCTTCATTGCATAATCCTTATTGTTTGTGCAAATATATACTAATGATGGGAATTATATATATCATTATCACTTTTCACTACTTATTTATGAACATATATTTTATTTATTCAATTGTTATGACTAGACTTTACAAATTTTAAAACATAAGGATCAAAAACTATTTGTAGACACAACATGCATAAGTATGCTATCTTTATATATCAAAAGATGCAGATGATGTTTTTATCTCCTCATCTACCTTTTTCGCCTCGAGAACAAAAAGATGAAAATATTTTTTTTCCAAAAATAGTACAACTAGTATAACTAGTACAACGCAAATAAATCATTATTCAAATCAAATATTATTTAAAATATACTATTCATGTATTTAATACATTCCGGCGAGAGGGGGAAGATTAGACCGACATGTCTTATTGGTTCTACATCATCCTTTTTACTATCATCAATGAAAACAAAAATAAATAAAAATTAGCATATTAATTGCAAAGTTATACTAGTTATACAAGTTTTACTTGTATCAGTTATAATGGTTATACTAAATCTATTTATACTAGTTATACTCGTTGTAGTTGTATTAGTTTTACTAATTTGAATTGTACTAGTTTTCCTAGTTGGAGTTGTACTAGTTGTATTAGTAATACTTTGCGTTCTTTTTTATCTTGAATCTCATACTTAAAAGGTGAAATTTGATTATGTATAAGATATAATTGGTTTATAATGACTATGGGTTAACCAATTTTGAATAAAAAAAATTGGTGGATGGTAGAAGATTTTTTTTGATTTTGTTATAAGGTGAAAGAATATTAAGGGAGAATCAAGGGCGAGGAAGAAGAAGTTATGGTTAAAACTGGGTCGGGTTTCGGGTCTGAATCCTGGTCGGATTCTGGGTAGGATAGTAATGGCATGGATTAGTAAATACATTAAAGTTCTTAGGTTTTTTAGTTATTTTATTTAAATTTTTATTTATAATTAAATGTAAAATAAAGAGTAAAATAGATGGGTCAATTTGAGATTTTTTTGTACCCATTGGGTCTTTTCTAGCATTTGATCCATTTGACTTTGTTGCAGAGTTAGCTTAGGTGTCTCTCCTCTTTGTTCTCTCTCTATCCATGTTTCACAGAGATGGAGGTGAGACGAAGCTTTCACCGGATTTAGTTTGTTTTTTTACTCCTGATGATTCGGGCTTTTGACTCTAGGAAGCGGTGGTGCACTCAACACCGTCATCGCCGACTTTTATTCTTGCTTATCATCTTCTTTTGGCGGTCTCGTGGGCGAGTTTTGTCCCAGTTCTTCTCCGGTTCCTCTTTTAGTGCTCTTGCTTGATCTCCCTTCTCTATGCTTTCTATGGATTATACTGACTCTCGATCTGCCAATCAGTGAATCTGATTCTCTAAATCGATTGAGGCAACCGATCCTTTCATTATCGAAGTGTGGTCTTGTTCATCTGTCGGCTTTGGTCTTCTTCATCACGGTTGCTCTTTGTTGAACCTTTTCCCCTCGTCGGGTTGACGTTCGTCTCCTGGTGGTCGGAGCTCCGGTGAAGACTTACCGTCAGCGTTAAAGCGGTGGATTGACTTCATCAGGCACGTGTACATCCTCTACCTTGTGCCCTACACAGAGTCATCCTCTTTTCTTTTTCAGCTTCGTCATCCCCATGGATACGTGAGCTAGATATTTTTTTTTCTGTTTACCTTTTCCCCTTTTCTCCTTTTCTCCTTTTTCTAATATTGTATCAAAACAATGAGATAAAGACCAAAATAGAACTAAAAAAGTTTTTGTCCCAAAAATAGCACCCAAAGAGAAAAATGACCAAAATAGATTTTATTAAATGGTGTAAATATATATTTATACATTTGGGTTAACTAATCTAAACTTAGGGTTTAGAGTTATGTGGTGGGGGTTTTGGAGTTGAGGTTTAAAAATTAATAAAAATATTAAAAATTTCAAAATAAAAAAGGTCTATTTTGGTCATTTTTTCTTTCAAGTGCTATTTTTGTGACAAAAACTTCAAAAAAGGTTATTTGAGAGATTTGCCCCAAAACAATACACTTAGCTTGCATTTGTTTTGTTAATATTTTCTCGATTCTGAGTGATTCGTCTATGCGTTTACTCAGGCGATGGTGGTCAATCTTTGCCGTAATTGCTGATCTCCTCGTTCTGCACGTGCTGGTAGCTCCACTGTTGCTCCTGAAGCCCCGCTCATCCCGTCGCTAAATGATCCAAACAATATTCACTCACCATGTTCCTTCACGGCGCCGATCATCCTGGTTTGATGATCATCTCTATTCAATTGGACGGATCAAACTACAACCAGTGGTGCTCTGCTAAGAGGATCACGGTTGATGCAAAGAATAAGATAGCGTTTATCGATGGGTCTTTTCCTCATCATGAAGAAGGTAAATCTATCTTTCGAATTTGGTTAAGGTGTAAAAGTATGGTCAAAACGTGGTTGCTAAATTTGGTTTCCAAGCATATTTATGGTAGCATATTATCCTTTAATGATGCAACACAGATCTGGTTTGATTTCCACACCCGGTTCCATAAAACAAACCCACCACGAACATTTCAACTCATTCAACAAATTCAGGATCTCCATCAAGTTTCCATAGATCTTTCTACTTACTACACATCCTTGAAAACTTTGTGGGATAATCTTGATGGTTCTGACCTCCTGAAATTTGTTTATGCTGTCACTCCTCCAACTGTGTTAGTCACAAAGCTGCTAAAGCGGAAGTTGAACGTGGTCGTGTCATTAAGTTCTTGCTGGACTCGGTCAGAAATACTCCAACATTCGTGGCCAGATCATTATGAAAAATCCCTCCATGACTTGGCTGAGATTTTTAATCTCATAGATCAAAATGACAGTCAGAGGCAGTTTGATTCTTCTTTATCTCCGACTGTTTTAAATGTTGCTTCTGACTCTACTCTTTCTGGTTATTGAGTAGATCACCTTCATCAGCTCAACCTAGTGTGTTGTCTGACTCTCTTAATGTTGCTCAACCTGGTGTGTTGAATGCTTTTCATAGGAAGGATCACCCCTTATGTTCTCATTATGGTTACATTAGACATATTGTGGATCGTTGTTATAAACTCCATGGATACCCAGTTGGCTGGAAGAAGGGTAAAGGATATTCTGATAAGAGCCGACATGTTGAGTCTCCTGTAGTTGCTGCTCAACATTCTGCTTCAGAGTCATCTCGTGGTCTTGATTGACTTATTGGGAATATGTCCATAGACCAGATTCAGAATTTCATTGTCTACTTCAATTCCATACTCCAACCAAAACCACATACTTTCTCTACAAATGTGTCCTCTGCTCCTTCAGAAATATGATCCCTCTGGTATATCTTTCTTTTCTTCCACATTCAGTTTCGTTGGGTATCTGATATGAGGGTTTTTATGTATTTCAATGCAGATTAGATCAAATTAACCTTACGAACTACTCTTGTCAAGTGAGGTCAAATTGAAGTATTTATGGATCGAATCCATAGGGAGTGCGGACACACAATAAACTCAATACAATCACGACTAAGCTAGGCAAATAGATTAACAAGCAATAAATAAACTATAGCAGATAATTGATTGATTGGTAAGTAAACAATTACAACTAGTTAGATCTAGGGTTTTAGGCAAATGGATTATAGAGGATAGAAGCTAAGGGTATTAATCATAGAACTCAATATCTAATGTAAAAAAAGACCAGCTCTCGCTGCGAGTCTAATCTATTGACTAAGTCCGATGTCTCATCTCTCGCTTGCTGACACAGAATGACCGTCGATCAATGGCAATGATCCTGCATCGATCGATGGTCTCTTGAGTCAAGCTTTATGACCTAATTCGATAAGTTCCCTAAATTAACTAAATCAACTCTCGTTTGTTTCTAGCAACCTATCTCAACAGGATTAATTCTGGTAGTAGACCATACTCTCACTTGCGCCTAACTATCATATGATCAGGGTTCAAGTTAGCTACTCTAAAACACAAGTAATAATCATAATTATATTGTTAGATCTAATAATCACACTAGCAATTCTATTGTTTGGCTAATCCATCAATACCATTAATAAACCCTAACCTAATAAGAGATCTACTCAGACACGATCTTTGTCCCAGAAATCATAGATAAATAAAGATATAGAATAGAATTCAAATAAAGAACCGAAGGAGTTCCAGGAGGACTCTGAAGGAGTTCCTCCTTACTCTCCTAACCCTAGAACAACATATAGAATAAAGCTTGGTGCCTAAACAATGGCATAGAAACATATAAATGATGTTTTAAGTCGTCCATGGGTATTTTGGTAATTTGTGATGGCTTCTAGACTTAAGTCGGTCATAAAACAAGTCTGGCTGTCTTCTAGGATCACCGTCAATCGACACCAAGGCTGTGCTGTCGATCGACACTCATTCGTCTTCTCGATAGCTTCCTCTCGCGAGGCAGACAAACCACTCTTCAATAAATCAAGCATAACTTTAGATCCAACCGATGACATTGAAAAGATAACTCAAAGCTATATCTCCTGTTCAAATATCAGCTCAATCGCACCTTGGGAAGGTCTCCATCCATAACTAAACATCTGACGCATCTGCACATTTCTGCATCTCTCAAAGCTCCAGAATCACCAAAATTTTCCAGAACGTACATGAACCTGAAAATACTCTAAAACATACTTTTAATACATATAATAGACACTAAATAGGGATAATATCATGGTACAATAGTGGTAAATATCAGGCTCTATCAACTCCCCAGACTTAACATTTTGCTTGTCCTCAAGCAAAAAAAGCATGTGAAAGAGGTTTTGAAAAGCGGAGACTCACATAATGTCTAAGTATAACTATCACCCTACTTTTTTGCAACCACATCCTATAGTCAATCACAAATAAACTTTATATACCCTATCCTAGTCTGACTCGCCCCTCTATTGATTTCATTTCTTTGCATAAAACAAAAGTGCATGCCTTACCTTGGGAGTATCGATCAAAGGATATATGTACTCTTACCTCTGCAAGTATGTGAACATACATGTATACTTCTCTGATTTCGTTCCTCTCTCTCTCTTCCTACTTCTTCTCAGTCAATGTCTCCCTTCTTTTGAGGGTATCATTTTTTTTAAATGACTGAGATATTTGGATAGGCTTCCATGAATCAAGTCCTAATAGTTTTTGCCACAAGATCTTGTTCACTTCCTTTTTGACCTTTATCTCTTTCTAGAATCATATGAATCAAACTTTAATGGTTATAGCCACCAAATCATGTTCGATCTTTTTTATCTAAAGGGGGGGGGGAGAGAGAGAGGGGAATCAGAAGCACACATACTCTTACCTTCCAGACTTGTAGAAGAAATCCGATCCAGTGTATACCAAGCCCCAAAGAAAGCAATTAATGTCAGGATTAGTGTTGGAAATCAGCTTCGGTTTCTTCAAACTTTCTAAGCAAGTGTGATATAGTGGCAGGATGATCCACTTTGGTATCTCTAGTAATCTCTGCAAACAACCTTTTAAGAATAGTGCTAAAGCGTGGTTAGTCAATAATAAATTTTGGTCATAGTCCCCTTCTTGGCTCAATAATTTTTTTTGAAAAACATATATATATATATATATATATATATATATATAGTAAAGAAGACTCAAAACAAATCAAATAGCATCATCGAACCTTCCCCAGACTTAAATTACACTATCCCCAGTGTAATCCGTCCCGGATTGGTTAGGAAAAATCAAATAATAAGTAAATAGCTTAAGAGAGAAACTCGATACTAGACTCTCTAACAGAGTGTTGATCGATGGCATATGGATGGTGTCGACCGATGGTCATGATCCATGGTCAATTGATGTTTATTCTTCAGTGTCGATCGATGGTACACCTGGAAGTTTCTACTATGTTCCCTCTTTTTTAAAAAAAAATAAAAAATAAAAAATATTACTCAAAATAGAACACAATATCAGTAATACATCCCTCAGACTTAAGCAACACTATCACCAGTGTTATACAGTTTGAGATTGGTGAAGAAAATAAATCATAAAGACCAAATTTAACAATGAAAAACGATATACCTGCTTGCTGATGGTGACCGTCGATCGACACAGTTAAGTGGCGATTTATCGATGCTTGGGTTCCTCCACCGATCGACCGACCGACAGTGATCAAGTGTCGATTGATGCTTTGTGCAATCTATCTTCCTCTGATCTCTTTTTTTTTACATGAAATAAATAAATACGAAAATTAGTAATAAATAAAAAATAAAATATAATAAAAACTTACTAAACAATGGGTTGCCTCCCACTCAGCGCTTGTTTTTAGTTTTTAGCTTGACGTTTTAAAACTCTGATTCAGTTTAGATGAGATTGAGAACTTGCTCCAAAACAATTCCCAATGTCCACTATCTTCAGCTTCATCACCCTTTTTGTGAAAGCCTCCATTGACTTTTCTCCTTTGTCTATCATTTCAGCAATAAGGAGTGCTCGAAACTTTGCAATAGATGTAAGAAGCATTTGTTGCACACTTTGTATTTCCTGACACCATCTGAGAAGTGGGGAATCAATGATAACCGAGGACCTTCCTTGATCTTTTTTCTCTTCTTCCAATTCTTCCTCTTCTTTCCCCCAGAGTTTTCTGATCTCGTGGTGCATCCATCAAAAAGATTACGAAACACTTCAAACTCATTCTGCTGTGATCTGTAATGAGTGTCGATCTACGCTCTAGTGTTGAAGTCGATCGATGTTCCAATGGTGGCGTCGATCGATTCATCAATGATGGTGTCGATCGATGATAACCGAGGACCTTCCTTGATCTTTGTTGCACACTTTGTATTTCCTGACACCATCTGAGAAGTGGGGAATCAATGATAACCGAGAACCTTCCTTGATCTTTTTTCTCTTCTTCCAATTCTTCCTCTTCTTTCCCCCAGAGTTTTCTGATCTCGTGGTGCATCCATCAAAAAGATTACGAAACACTTCAAACTCATTCTGCTGTGATCTGTGATGAGTGTCGATCTACGCTCTAGTGTTGAAGTCGATCGATGTTCCAATGGTGGCGTCGATCGATTCATCAATGATGGTGTCGATCGATGCTGCGACCGATGGTATTTGGTCAAAGTCACCTTCATACTTCAATACTCTCTGAGAAACAACTGTATGCTGAAGATCATCAAATACCTTAACGTAGAGATCCACATTCACACTTCCATCTGGTGGAATAGGAAATTCAACCTCAAAAACAACTCTGGGAACCACAAACTTAACAGGGTCATGTACCATCTTCGCTCTTTTGTGAAAACCAGCAGCTTCTTATGGGCATATATGTGGTCGTAGATGTTCTGGGACAGCAAGATGTGAGGTCTCATACTCGTGCATACTCTTCCCAACTGGTTATGGTTCAATCACGTGATATGGTTCATCCAGCCATTGGTGTCGAGCGATGAAGTTAGGTGGGTTGTTGATCGATGCTCTCTTGTGGGTGTTGATTGATGCCAACTTTTGGTGAAGTTTCCAGATCTCTTCTCGAAGTGTGCTGATCGTCATTAAGATTATGGTCCGAGTACTGACCCAAATCTTCAGATTGTGCTTCATCCAATTTCTTCACGAATTTCTCCAGATCCAAGAATGATGTCGATCGACAACAGGGGTTAGTGTCGATCGATGTTGAGTTCTTAACGTCAGTCGACGTGGAAGTCTTAGTGTCGATCGATGTTGAAGTCAGATCACTTAAATTGGCTTCTTCTACTCTGCTCAGCTGTCTATATCCATCTTCTTATTCTTCCTCTATCATATATCTCAACATAGCTTCCATATCGATCTTCATATTTGCTTCAATATCATAGATAAAGTTTGGGAGGAAGACGTCATGATGTCATTCCAGGTAGTTAGAGATCCTGGTGGCAGCCTCTTGAACCAACATGTTGCTTCTCCAGCAAGAAAGTATGGGAATAATTTGCAGAAGTAGTAATCTTTAGAGACTCCATTGCACTTAATGGTTGACGCAAAATCATCGAATGATTCAAGGTGGTTAGTGGGACATTCATGAGGAAGACCATGAAAAGGATGCTGACCCACAAGAGAGATACATGCATGATTCAGCTCAAAGACATTCCTCTGTGGTGCAGAACAACACATCACAAAACTTTTGGCGTAAAAATCCTCAGGCCTGTTGTAGTCTCTAAGTGTCTTTTGTCGTTCAATCCCAAAATTCACAGTAACAGCAATAGCATCATGGATTTTAGTCCCCTATGCATGAATAAATTCCCATGCACTATTGTGCACACGACCTCTTTCGTCTCGGAAGATGCCATTCTTGTCAACTCTCAACATGAGTACTTCGACCTTCTCTATCTTCTCGCAAGTAGTATCGATCGACGGTGAAGTGTGGGTGTAGATTCATGTCATGATGTTAGTATCGATCGACAGTGAAGCATTGGTGTCGATCGATGCTCGCTTCTCTTTTCTAGCGATCACTTCTTGGAGGGTGTCGACTGCCCTCGTAGACTTATGGATCGTGCGCGAATCAGAAAATTTCTTTTTTGAAGAACCCAAAAATCCTCTCCTCGTTGCTTCCTGGTACTAGTATGTACCTGAAACACAAGAATTTTTTTATGTAAGTAAACTAATATAGAAAAATACTGAGACTAAATCCAACAAATTGAGTCTAATGGCGAATCCTTGCTCTCCGGCAACGGCGCCAAATTTGACATGAGAGTTTTTATGTATTTCAGTGCAAACTCTATCAAATTAACCCTACAAACTACTCTTGCCAAGAGAGGTCAAATTGTAGTATTTAGGGATCAAATCCACATGAAGAATGGACACACAATAAACTCAATAAAATCACGATTAAGCTAGGCAAATAGATTAATAAGCAGTAAATAAACTATAGCAGATAATTGATTGATTGGTAAGTAAACAATAATAAATTGCTAGATCTAGAATTTCAGGCAAGTGTATTATAGAGGATAAAAGCTAAGGGTAGTAATCATAGAACTCGATATCTAATGTAAAAGACGATCAGCTCTTGCTGCGAGTCTAATCTATTGACTAAGTCCGATGTCTCAGCTGTCGCTTGTTGACACGGAATGACCGTCAATCGATGGCAATGATCCTGCGTTGATCGATTGTCTCTTGAGTCAATCTTTATGACCTAATTCGATAAGTTCACTAAATTAACTAAATCAACTCTTGTTTATTTCTAGTAACCTAGCTCAACATGATTAATTCTGGTAGTAGACCATGCTCTCGCTTGCGCCTAACTATCCTATGATCATGGTTCTAGTTAGCTGCTCTAGAACACAAACAATAAACACAATTATACTGTTAGATCTAATAATCACCCTAGCAATTCTATTGTGTGGCTAATCCATCAATACCATTAATAAATCCTAAACCTAATAAGAGATCTACTCAGACACAATATTTGTCATAGAAATCATAGATAAATATAATAGATATAAAATAGAAATCAAATAAACAACCGAAGGAGTTCCAGGAGGAATCTGAAGGAGTTCCTCCTTTCTCTCCTAACCCTAGAACAATAGATAGAACAAAGCTTGGTGCCTAAACAATGGCATAGAAACATATAAATAGGTTTTAGGTCATCCATGAGTATTTTGGTAATTTGTGACGGCTTCTGGACTTAAGTCGGCCATAAAACAAGTCGGCCTGTATTCTGGTATAGCCGTCGATCGAAACCAAGGCTGTGACGTCGATCAACACTCATTCATCTTCTCGACAGCTTCCTCTCGCGAGGCAGACATACCACTCTTCAGTAAATCATGCATTACTTTAGATCTAACCGTCTGATGGACCTCCAACTGGCGGCATTAAAAATCTAACTCAAAGCTATATCTTCTATTAAAATATCAGCTCAATCGCATTGTGGGAAGGTATCCATCCATAGCTAAACATCTGACGCATCTTCGTAGTTCTGCATCTCTAAAAGCTCTAGAATCACCAAAGTTCTCCAGAACGTACCTGAACCAAAAAATACTCTAAAACATACTCCAAAAACTTATAATAAACTCCAAATAAAGCTGATATCATGGCATAATAGTGGTAAATATCAGACCTTATCAGTATCCTAAATGTTTCTGAATGTGTGACTGATTTAAGAAGATGGATCATTGATTCTGGTGCTACACATCATGTCTCTCATGATAAATCCCGTTTCAATAGCATCGATTGTTCTGTTCATAATTATGTGAACCTACCAACTAGGGCTTCTATTAAAGTATGTGGTCTTAGTGATGTTGTTATCAACAACAATATTTTACTTAAGAATGTTTTGTACATCCCCGAGTTCAGACTTAATCTTCTCAGTGTTAGCTCTCTTACTTCAGATTCTGGTTCTCAAATCTCACTAGGGGATTGACGATTGAAGCGGAAGAAGGATTGCTAATCTCTATGTTCTGAGTTTAGCTCATGAAGAACCTGTGTCAACTCCTATTCTTTCAAATGCTGTAATTGATGCTGGTGTTTGACATCATCGTCTAGGACACACTTCTTTTGAGAATTTAGATGTTCTTAAAGATACTCTTGGATTTTCTAAAGCTAAATATAAAGGGTTGATACACTGTGATACTTGTCACAAAGCCAAACAAAACAAAATTAGCTTATTCTCTTCATTAAAACAGATGCTCTGCAGCTTTGAATTACTGCATATAGACATTTGGGGACCTTTCTTAGAACCAAATCAAGAAGGTTATCGATATTTCTTGACGATCGTTGATGATCATACACGAGTTACTTGGGTTTACTTGCTTTGTCTCAAGAGTGATGTATTAACTGTTTTTCCGGACTTCCTTTCTATGGTTGAGCGACAGTTTAATACTACAATTAAAGTAGTAAGGTCAAATAAGCTCGTGAGTTACAGTTTGAATCCTTATATCGTCAAAAAGGAATCATACCTTATCACTCTTTTTCTGAGACTACCGAGCAAAACTCCGTTGTAGAGCGTGAACATCACATCTACTAAATGTTGGACGCTCTCTTCTATTTCAGCCCAAGGTTCTTCTTAGATTATGGGGAGATTGTATCCTCATTGCCGTCTTCATCATTAACATAACTCTCTCCTCAGTTATGTCCAATAAATCTCCTTTTGAGCTACTCACTGGTAACATTCTCGATAATAATGTTTTGAAAGTATTTGGTTGTCTATGCTATGCTAGCACATCTCCAAAGCATTGTACAAAGTTTGAAGCTCGGGCCAAGGCTTGTATGTTTTTGGATACCCCTTTGGCTATAAAGAGTATAAGTTGCTTGATATTGAAACTAATGTTGTGTTCATATCACGCAATGTCATCTTTCACGAAAATAGTTTCCTTTTAACGATTCTCGAGTGATGGACACTCCTGCTTTGGAATTCTTTCCTGTGCGTCCTAATGCTACTCCTGCTCATAGTCCACCATCAGTACCTGAACATGGCCCTGGTACTGATCACCAGAGAGTAAGAAAGTTTCCTGCTTATATACAAGATTATTACTGCAACTGTGCTCTTTCCAGTACGGCTCATCCTATCAGTGAGGTACTTTCTTACGATGCCTTATCAGATCCTTATTTGATCTTCATGAATGCTGTGAATAAGATCCCTAAACCATCATCTTTTAAACAAGCTAAAGAACTGAAAGAATGGTGTAAGGCAATCGGTGTTAAGTTAACTGCTCTTGAAGATAATGGAACTTGGGTTATTTGTTCTCTTCCACCTCATAAGTGTGTTGTTGGCTGTAAGTGGGTATTCAAGGTTAAACTTAACGATGATGGCTCTTTAGAACGATACAAGTCTTGTTTGGTCGCTAAGGGTTATACACAACAAGAGGGACTAGATTACGTGGAGACTTTCTCTCCGGTTGCCAAACTTGCCACTGTCAAACTGTTGATTGCAGTGGCAGCAGCTAAAGGCTGGTGCCTTACTCATCTGGACATATCTAACTCATTTCTAAATTGGGATTTGAAGGAAGAAATATACATGACTTTGCCTCTGGGATACTCTCTAAACTAAGGGGAAACTCTTCCTCCAAATGTTGTTTGCCGTTTAAAGAAATCTCTTTAAGGTTTGAAGCAAGCTTCACGACAATGGTTTCTTAAGTTTTTTGAGACTTTACTGTCTATGGGTTTCAAGAAGACCTATGGTGATCACACTTTATTCACTACGAATGCTGGCAAAGTCTATATGGCAGTACTTGTTTACGTCAATGATATAATTATTGCAAGTAGTTTTGGTAAAGCGAATGAGTTTTTCAAGGCTGCCTTACAATGCTCTTTCAAGCTTTGTTACTTGGGGACTTTAAGATAATTTCTCGGTTTGGAAATTGCCCGCAACAAGGATGGTATCTCAGTTTCACAGAGAAAATATGTCCTTGAATTACTTCATGAGTTTGGTCTTCTTGGTTGCAAACCTTCTTCTATACCTATGGAGCCTAACCTGAAGATGTCTTAGGATGATGATACTTTATTGATGGATCCCGAGCATTATCGGAAACTGATTGGCAAGTTACTTTACTTGACATTCACTAGACTGGAAATCACTTTTGCTGTCCATAAACTCTGTCAGTATACTTCCAAGCCACGCAGTTCCCATATTCAAGCTGGTTACAAGATTCTTCACTATTTAAAAGATAATGTGGATCAAGGTATTTTATTCGGCATCTTCTGATCTCAAACTCACTGGTTTTGCAAATTCAGACTGGGGCTCATGCTCTGATACCCGAAGCTCAGCCTCTGGTTTCTGTATATTTGTTGGCTCTTCTCTTATTTCATGGAAATCCAACAAACAAGATGTTATAGAGGTGTCATCAGCAGAAGCGGAATATCGGTCTATGTCTTTTGCAGTGAAGGAAATGATGTGGTTTCGCTTTGTTCTTCATGATCTTCGGATTGACACCTCTGAGCTGTCTGCTATTGATTGTGATAACATGGCTGCCCTTCATATAGCTAACAACCCGGTCTTCCATGAATGCACCAAACACGTCGAAATGGACTGTCACAATGTTCGAGAGAAGATACAAATGGGTTTGATTGAAACACTCCATGTTCGTACCGGTAACCAGTTGGTCGAATTTTTCACCAAACCACTATTCCTGACTCAGTTTATGTCCATTCTAAGCAAGATGGGAGTCATTAACATATTTGCAGCATCTTGAGGGGGATTATCAAATTATATATATATTGGTTTATAGTGGTTTACATGTAATTAGCATACATCCGGTTTGTCCCAGTTTACAATCTCACATGTGTATATACTTTATTTTGTCATTAATGAAGAGTAACAGAAGTTTCCAGAAAATTCATCCTCTCTTCTCATAGTTTTGTCATCCTCCATGGTTACGTGAGCTAGATATCTTTTTTGTTCACCTTTTCTAATACATTGGAAAAAGCCATATCCAAAGCAAGCTTCTCCTCCTACCAGACTGGTGTCGTCTCCTCCACTAACAGCTTGTCTGCAACAGCGATGGTGATTTTGTATTCCCTCTGTCCGTCTCCGAGCTCCTCCTTCGCGGCGAGTCTGGAATCCGTCATCACTCTCCGTGTCGTCGCGTCATGTCTTCCTCAGTGTCTTCAAATCGGTGGCTTGTCAAGTTCCATTGTGCCTTCCTCTGTAACCTCTCCTCATCTCCAACCTTCAGCGAACCAAATTGGGGCTCGATTTGATATGTCAACCTCGAAGAGATCCATTCTCAAACCAAGTTACTTATATTAGGACGACTGCTCCTTTAGCTTTTGACTATTTGTAGTTTGGCCTTACACTTCTAGATTTGAAAAGTTGCTTTTCAATTTCGCCCCACACTTTTAATTATGCAATACAACTGCCACTTTATGCATATTAGTATGCAATTGAAGTCTAATCTAAAATAAAAGATAAAACCATGAAAAACATTATTTTTGCCTAAATGTTAGCCATACATATGACAATTCCTTTATATTTATATGTACATGAACCAATGTACACAAAATTTATAGTATCCACATGTACACCAGTTAAGTTTTGTAAGAATTTCACATATACACCTGGTAAAATTTGTTAGATATATTTGCAATTTGCTATATGTGCACGATAAAAGATAGTCAACCTGTACATATATTTTTCACTGTCCACATGTAAAAAATTTGACAAAACATTATATGTGAACTGGTTCAATTCTATATCGCACAAGTAATGATTTTGAATGATTTTGAATATCATTTTTTAGTTAATTTATATCATTATAAGTTTCGTTTTAGTGTATATTTTTCATTTTGATGGTTTTTACCGTTTTAATTTAGTTAATTTTTAGAGAAATCTATTCATTCCATATTGATATCTAATGATTTTAATGATTTTTATTATGGTTCTAAGAACTGGTTTAGGCGCCTAAACCTCCGTCTAGGCGAGAAATCAGTCACAGCTGAAACGATTTTCATAAAATCGTATTTATACGATTCAGTTTGGTTTAAGGCAAACTAAAATATATCAGTATATATATATATATATATATAAATATATACTAAATTAAAAAAAAATCGTTAACGCATAATCCCTGATAATTCACCTAGTCGCTAGTCCTGTACAAAGCATCAGTTACCCTTAGAGATTTCTTGAATATCTTTACCATAATAATTTAGTACATATATGTCATTTTAGGTTGTATGTAGTAATATATATTGCATTTATGTGTTCATATGGATATAACAAGGGGGGTAAAGTGCATCTTTGTAAATATACGGTCAAATAAAGAGGAGAAATATGTACATTCAAGAATACGGATGGCAATTGGGATCACCCGCCCCGCCATGGTACTTCTCTCCGGTGAATCTTTGCTGGTTGGACTGCTGTGTCCCATGGGTTTCAACCCTTAAGCCGAAACCCGCCCGCTAACTTCATAAGACTTTGCGAGACGACCCACGGGTCGTTAAAAAGTTGTATTGCAGTGCTTGAACTGTGTACAAAGACATCATTGTATTACCCGGACTAATTCTTTTGTTCTCTGCTGATTGTAAATAAAAACCAAGATTAGTTCAAGTTCTTACCAACATAATCATTATCACTCTTAAACACAGAATACGTACGCTCAAGCTCCAACATAATTAAATATAAACTTCACCAAAAGCATAGAAGAAAACAAAGGAATTAGATTTTATATCAAGTCATTACCAACATAGTCATTGTATTTCATGTATATATAGAATTTACCATTGCTTCATTTACATGTATGCAGCTCAAGTGTATTACTCGTAACATAAGAGTCATATGATAGACTGATACCAACGCTTCATTCGTGATAGTGATAATCATTACTCATTACCAAGTCAATACCAAAAGCGCAAACAAACATTGCAAACTTTTAAAATCTTAACCAAATTTAAATTAAATCTTAACAAAACACCAAATCCAAACAATGAATGCCAAAGGTAAATAAAAAACAAAAACCAAATCCAAACAATCAATCTTAATGTAGATAAAAGCAAAACAACAAACCAAAATAATAAATCAAGCTTCTTCTTCATCTTCTTCTTCATCATTGAGAATAGATTCTAATGATGGTATTTTCTCTTCTTCATCATCAATTTCATCTTCTGAAAATATCAATAGTTGAGGTTAGTAAGGATTAATGGTAATGGTACTCTAAATTATATGATAATGTAAATATTTTACCATCTTTATAAGCTTTATATCCTTTTATCCAATTCCTAGTACATATTAGAGCTTGCACATTAATTCGTTGGGAGTAGACGACTCCTATATATGTTAAGAACTCGCGATACAATACAAATGAAGACTCTGAAGCCACGATTGTAATAAAAATACTAAGTAGATCACAAGCCATTGTTGACAAATCACCATACATATGAGTATTATCTTTCCAGAACTGGAATATTTACATGCTCTGGAAGTTATTAATGTCCAAAAGTGGTTCATCAAGATAAGCTTCTAGAGGTGTCTTTCCAGTCACAACACCACTGACTTTGCGAAATCCAAAGAAATTATATGAAGGCTTAAGAAAAAAAATAGATCATAAACTTTTTTTTAATAAACAAAATGTTAAGAGAAATTCAAGAAACACTCACATCATAGTTCTCAAACATTGTAATTGACCCTTCAAGACAAAAGTTTTGCGGAACCGTCTCACGTGGCTCTGTAGAAGGTGAGTTAGTCTTGGATTTTTTGTCGTAAGACTCAAACAGAGTACTAAGTCACGCAAGTTCCTCAACTTTGTATTATGTGTACTCATTTCAAGCTTCCCTAAACAACATTCGACAATTGAAAGCTTAAAATGTGGATCAAAGACTGCTGCCATTGCAAAGACACCACTGACTTCATCCCAATATTTATCAAACGTCTCTTCATCAGTGCCACCATGTCTCTGACAGTCTCATCTTCGCTTTCCTAATTCATTCGAAGCCAATCATGGATCTTCCAAACCTGATAGAAATACAAGTTTGAAGTCGGGTAATTAGAACCAGACATCAAATGTGTGATCTCGTAAAAAGGCCCCCAAAACGGCATATCTTCTCAGCTCTTGTCCATTCCTAAACCGTGGACGCCATTTAATAACATCTCCTATCAAATGTTTCCAAATTAACAAATGCTTTATGATTCTTGATGGCTCTTTCAAGCATATAGTAAGTCAAATTCCATATAGTCTGCACATCCAGTATCAGCCCCGCACTTTGGTTTATATTCGCAGCAACCATGCATTTTTTGAACAATACTTCAAGCGTTTCCGATGTTGTTACATTCTTAAAGCTCTTTCTTACTTTGTGCAACGAGCCTCCAATAACCTTCAACCCATCTTGCACTATGAGGTTAAGTATTTGAGCTGCACATCAGACATGGAAAAACTCTCCTCCACACAAGTCATCCCTCAACACCAACTGAGATTTCACAGTATCTTGCATTGAGTCATTATTTGTTGCATTATCTAATGTGATAGAGAACACTTTTTTCAATTCTCCACTCTGTCAGTGATTCAAGGAGCTGCATCGCAACATTCATACATCTATGTGGTGGTGAAAAATCACAAAACTTCAAGATCTTGATGTTTAACTTCCAATTCCAATAAATGTAATGAGCTGTCACACACATATAACCTTCATATTTTAAAGATGACCACAAATCAGTTGTCAAGGAAACTCTTCCACGAAGACTCCCTAATTCACTCTCCAGTGTATCTCTCTCTCTTTCATACAACCGATACACATCTTCTTTCGTCGTGTTTCGAAAAAGAATTTGACATCAACATTCAAATATTTCAAAGTCTCTCTCATTTTTTGATGATCCACATACGAATATGGGATGTCATGCTGGACTATTTTCTTAGCTACCAACTGCCTAAACACAAGATGATCATACTTGCGAAGTTGTAATTTGCCTTCAACATTGAGGTTCACCTTGCCATTGATCCTTGCATACATTTTCAATCTAAGAAGATGCCTTCTCAACACCGAAGTTCCATGCGAGTGAGAGCTCAATGCATAATCATTCTTGCAATGATTGCATTTAGGTTTCTCCTCGCCATTTCATTTTCGAATCACAACAAAATCCACCCAAACATCTGACCTTTGTCTGCTCTCCTCTCATCATATGTATTGTCCTCATCAGAATCATCAAGACTTATCTCGTCTTCATGTTTTTTCTTCTTCCTCTGCGGCTGCATCGAGTCTGCCTGGGAAACTTTCTGCTTTCCATTATTGGGGGTTGGCTTCGAAGACCTTCTCCCTCCACTTATTGCACAGCAACCATTTTTTTTCCTTGACTCGCCTTTGAAGATGATGCAATTCTACCAGATATAGAGGACTGGAACATGGGGTTCTTTGAGTTTGAGACACTCCCTGATCCAGTACTAGTTTGTTTGTGAGGATGAGAGGATTGGGTTGGAGAAAGAGTGATCTCAACATCAGTATCAACTTCATCATCATCTACTTCTATCAGCCTTCGTTTCTGTTCTTGGTTCTTTCCATCAGAACAAACAACCTCAGCAACAGAAGCAGCATTAAGAACTCTTAAAATTCGTTCAAGGTCACAAGTATCCAACGGCTTGAAATAAGGATCCTCACCTCTTTCTCTCTCAAGTGTTTTTGTCTGTTTATGTTTGCCTCACAAAGTCACGATGAGTCATGAGAGAATATGTTCCGTGTGTTTAGGTTTATTTTGTTATTTTTAAGCATGAATCCGGATAAAGCATGATTCTCAGAGTGGTCGGATGTGATTGACAACGATGAAGCAGAAACAAGGAGATCATGTAGTGGAGGAGCTCGCCGTAGAGCTTGACGCAGATGTGGATGAGAAAATCCGTCTGCGAGAAGCAGGACACAATGGAGATGAGCTATTGACAACAATTGGAGCTCGCGGTGATTCAAGCTTACATGATGAGGAAGACATAAAAGGTCGAGGAAGATAATGTTGCAACACAATCATGCTTGAGGTCTGAGAGATTTATATTTCGATTCAATTTTTTGGTTAGAAATAAAAAGGAAAATAGAAGAGAAAGAATTAGGAAAATGTTCAGGCAGTCAACATTATGGTTGGAATTGAACTGAAAATGTTAGGACCCAAGTGCTCTTTTAAGAAAATGCTATAGTAGAAAGAAGTGTCTTAGAGTGAAAATATAAAGTCAGTTAGTGCCCTATAATGTAAATACTTCATATGTTTTTGTAAGCATCCAAAAATTTATGTTGGTATTGTTCACTAATATTTTTCACCAAATAATCCATCACCGTCAGAAATATGTCTAATGCATCATGTTGTGGAGCTAAGACTTTATATTGCTCTTTGGCTATGAAGCTTATGACATATGTCTATTTAAATATGTCTATTTCAGGGGTTTTCGCTTGGCCTTTCTTTTTAGACCGTTTTTGGTGCCCCTAGTGCTTTTCTCGGAAGCTATTGATGCCACTGGCTTATGAGCCTACTGATATGATGTTAATGACCCTTTCATGGTGCGGTCTTGAAGAAGGAATAACGCGAGCTAACTAATCATCGTCTTCTTTATTGTTTACTTGATTCTTGGCTCTATGCAAGAGAGAAACTTTCGGAGGCATCCCTTCTTTAGTAACTCATTGACTTCCATTTTTTGTGAGATGCAGTCTTCTGTTTTTGACTGTGGTCATTATGAAACCTAACCACCTATTCATATTCCGGTGAGTTTCTGGTGCTCACATTTTTTAAAGTCACTTGACCAGGGATCCCATCTGTCTTAGAATGGCTAACATTTCTGGTTTTGAGATAGATAGATTGGAAATTTATTTGGACAAGTAGTTACTTCGATTATGTCTCCTTTGGCCCGCTCTAGTAATCTGGTATCTCCCACTCCTTATGCTTCCTGATTATTTGCATGGATTTGGTAGGGTTTGTCATCTTTGTTTCTTTTATCATTCCTTATGACTCTTGACTTGGGTTTTTGGGAGAGTTTGATCTGAGATGCAGAATACTTCTCCCATTTTACTTGTGCACATGCTATAGAGATGAAGTATTCCATGATTTTCATTGATTTTGATCAGATCATTGTATAAGTTGCCATCCAACAATATGTTTTTTAATGGCAGAGATAGCCGTACACATTAAATCTGAGGATTGAGGTGTGTTATATAGTTATGTAGAAGCTCGTCCCTATATCTAATATACAACGTCTGTTGTTTTTTAGTTTTACAGGTTTGTACTGTTTGTGAATTGCTCGAAGAACAAGTTAGTTAAAGCTGCAAAAGAGTGAATCGACCCGTTGGTCATGTTTATAAAACGTTGCAAACCTGGTCCAGTAAGAGTTGAACTGAACCCTTTTCACATGGTGACTTCTCGGTGTTGTAGTGAGCATCACTGCCTATATTAAGCCATGTGGTTATCCTCGTCCCTCAAGTGCCATATTGTTAGTAATATATGAGAAATTGAACAGATCAACTTAGTTTTTATATTGATCTTCAAGTAGGAGTACAACATAGTGGAACCTAATAGATCCTAGTTTTAATTGTCTGCTTCTATGAAATTCGAATGAATGGATTACGAAGATTCGTCCATATCATGAGATATTAGAAGATTTTCATTTACTTTCCTTTATCTTTTGGCAAGACGAAAACTCATAGCCGGAAGCCACATGTTAATGTCCTCCTCTTAACCATCGTGATTGCTCATTGGTTAACTAATGCCAATTAAGGTATACAGTGAAGGTCAAATTAAGACTTCAAGTTAGCGCGACATTGAATCAATCATCAGAAATTGAGAAAATCATGCAAGATGACATCAAGTTTGTCTTGGTCGAAATGGGCAAAGAATCTTAGGCTTTTCCGGCCGTACAAACTTGGCGAAATGATGAGTCGTCATAAGAGAGAATCATGAGAAAAGTTTCATATGCAAGCTCTAACGAAGAATGAATGGGATCCACTGGGAGGTAGCACATTCCTTGCTGGTGCTGCTAAGATTTTCATGGGAATATAATCGAATTAAGGAGTAGAATATTTCGGGTTTGTTCAAAAATTAATTGGCAAAAGGAGTTGAATGCCTTTGACTTATTGTTGGGGCATAAAGAAAAAAAAAGTCTTGTTCATTGAAAAAATATTTCAGCATCAAAAGAAAAAGACAAAGTTATAGACTGGGCCAAATGTAAAAAATAAAGCCAAAAAAAAAGATTGTGAGTATGTGGACTTCATATATAAACTATCGTAATGGTTTGTGAATTGGACATGTTTGAGTGGATTTAAATTTATGTAAGAAAATCTATTAGAAAAATGAAAAGAAAAAACAAGTTCAACGTACAATGTTAGTTATGATTTCATATAAAAGAAGGTCAAGGTTTTATATAGATTTAGTAGGAGTATTTCCGTAATAGAAACTTTATTTTCATCACTCACATATTCTACTTCATATAGATAATTTATTTTAGCAGACGTTAGAAGACTCATAATCCTGACACACACAAGGAAAAGAGAGAGTAGCTTAAAAGATCACAAAAGAAAAAACTAAGGCAAGAGAGTCATGTTGTTTTGGGATAGAATTTTTATTTTTATGCCTTTTTTATCATGTCATTTGTTATACAAAAAACACTCTATGCGGTTGTGTAAAAACCTTTAACTACTAGTAGAAATTATGGAAGATGGTTTTCGTCGGAGACACACCGATTAGAATATAAGAACTCGGTAACAATTTTTTTTTTGGTACAAAATACTAAGAAATCAATCGGTCATATAAATAATAACACGAGTTTATATGACTCTTTTTATGATGGATATCTTCAATTAAATAATTTTTAATTCGTGTCATATATATATATATATATATTTTTTTTTTTTATCAACTTAAAGGTATCTCAAGTCCATAGAGAGGTTCAAACTAATTTCCAAAGAGAGGTACAGTCGACGGATAGATCCTGTCTCCGGGTATTTAAATGGGCCCTAAAGCATGAGCTCATATCCGTGTAAGGTGACCAGAATAATTGTGACTTAGTTAATGCGTGTCATATTTTAATTTTCAAATTTTATCTAACGAAAAAGCTATTAAACAAGATTGTTGGAGAGGTTTTAGTATAACTTGTTAGCCTGAGAGTTTTTATTCAACCCATCTTTACTTGACGTCTCCTATACAGTAGTCAAATCAAAAATATTATTATATACAAATATAATACTACTACTAAAACATTATTAATTATAATTTTATGTTAACATATGACTATGTACAATTTTACTATATTATAAAGTATATATGATAAATATTTTAAATTATATAAGATATAACTATTCAACTTATCATATTATAAAGTATATATATGATAAATATATAATTTTTTTTTGAACTATATAGTCTAGTGTCAAAAATTTAATCAAAAAATTATATGGCGAAGTTGATTATTATTATTTTTTGAATATTTATCATATAATGAATTTTATATACAATTTAGAAATTATATTCATAACTTATATTTTTTACAAATTTTTCTCAATGCATTATAAATTAAGAATATGATATTTTTCAAATACTTATATGATCATTTTATTAATTTAAAATAATAATTTTAATATTTATATATATATAGTGAGATTTGTCAATCAAACAAATTGTTGTAATCAACACCCTATATTTTTTCTTTCCTTAATATCTATATTTAATATTTAAATATTTATAGTGAGATTTGTCAATAAAAAATCTGTAGAAATCAAATCATGAGATATCGTATTTTTTAAATCATGCATTTAATATTTATATTGAGATTTTGAAAATTCTGATGCAAACCACTACTAAGATACCCTCATTTAGTTTTTTTTTTCAAATTTAAATTTATTTACAAAATATTTCAAAATTATATTACCTTATAAGTTGAGGATTTTTTTAGAATTTATTATAAGATATTCTAACTCATAGTTTATTGTGGAAGTTATATCAATCAGAAGCATTCACCAATTTACTAGAGAACTAAGTCATTCTCAGCCGTTGGACTTGGGCTTCCACCGATTCACTATTGCACTTCATCTTGGGCCAAAGATGAAGAAACAAAAGAATAAGCGATTTATCTGGGCCGAGTTCGCGATAGGCCCAACCGTCTTAAGCTTGGGTATAAAATCTGACAAGGTTGTCTTCTTCAATCATCCGAGTAACAACCTGCAACAAACAGAAAATAGAGTTAGAGAGAGAAAACAAGAATCTAGCTCGTTTTTGTAATCTCGATTCTCCTAGATCTTAGTAGAAATTGCAATAGGCTTGAATCTACGCTCTTGACGCCATGAAGTGAGTGGTGGTGTATCGTTATCGTGATAGTGAATCTTTTGGGAGGACGGGCTCCCACGAGAAGTAGTGGTCGCTGGCTATGAACTCGTTAAATAGATTTTGCTCATAGCATAGGATACATTTGAATTACATTGTCAGAGTTCAATCACAAGGTCGAAAGTGAACAAGTGATATTAGAGAGCTGGTTATCCGATTGAACGAGAAGGAGAAGCACAAGTATCACATGATTTAAGATCATGTTTTGATTGATCAAGATTCACTCAAGAGACGTACATCCATCAATCTCAAGATCGAGAGGCAATGGAGCCTACTCAAGGGATGTTCGAGATGGATAAGCTTGATGGAAAGAGAGATTTTGGTATGTGGAAGTACAAGCTATTAGGGAAGTTAGAGATTCATGTTTAGCTTTGATTCTTTCTGAAGGAGCTACGCTATATCAGTATCCAGGCAAACATGAAGAAGGTGAGGATCCTGTTATTGACCCTATGAAGCAGGCAAAAGATACTCGGGTCAAGAATCTCTTAGTGACATGATATTGAGGAATGTCATGTACAAACCTACAACTTAGGAGATATGGAAAACATTGGAACGTGACTATCAAACCAAGATATTTCCAAATCAAATCTATCTCAAGCATCTGTTTGAAAGCTACAATATGGAAGAAAGTAAAAGCATAGCGGCGAATATGGATGGATTTCTCAAGTTGGTTGGTGATCTAGCTAGATTTAATATCAAAGTTAGCGATGAGGATCAGGCAATACAATTACTTACAAGTCTTCCACCTCAATATGAGGCTCTTGTACACACTCTAAAGTATGGCACTAGAAAGGAGACTCACAGTGAGAGAGGTTGCTACGTCAACTTACTCCAAAGAGATTGAGATGAGACAGAAAGGCTTGTTGGGCAAAGGCAGAGCATAATGAGAGGGGTTATATGTGGATTCAAGAGGCATATCGAATAAGAAGTTTGATAGAGGAAATTGTGCAGGAAGAAGAGGTCAAAGTCGAGGGAACACATGTCTAAATCTAGACCGAGATTCAATAAAGAGCACAAGACCGGTTGCTAATTTTTGGAAAGGATGGTCACTTAAAAAAAGAGTGCCCACAGAAGTATATCAAACAATAAAAAGCTACAGATTCAGCTAACGTAGTGTTGGAGACTAAGCATCCTCTGGTACTAACGACGAGCACTCAAGATTCAAACCATGAATGGGTTTTGGATTGAGGTTGTTCTTTTTACATTACACCTTAGAGAGAAGTATTGTTTGATTTCAAGAAAGTAGATGGTGAAAAATTCCTAATGGAAAATAATACTCAGTGTGACGTGAAAGGGACTTGCAAGATGGGATCAGAAATGCGGACCACAAAGAGATAATACTAACGGAAGTCAGATACATGCCATAAATGAGAAGAAACTTGATTTTATATGGTATATTGGAGAAAGCAGGTTGTACTTATGAAGGAGGAGATTTCATAATTGACTTCTACAAGAATGGTGACAAGGTTATCTCTAGAAGCTATCAAGAAGGACTCCACTATCTACAAGGCATCGCATCGAGAGGTGAAATAAACTTTGGAAAAGTTGAGCAGAACATTATAGACTTATGGCATTATAGACTTGGGCATATGAGTCTCGCAAATATGAATGTTCTAGTCAAGAAAGGTTACTTGAAGATTAAGGAAGTTGAAGGATTTGCGTTTTGTGAAAGGTGTGCCCTAGGTAAGGCTCACAAGAAATTTTTTCAGAAGGCTAACCATACTACAGAAGGCATATTGGAGTATGTCCACTCGACTCTTTGGGGTTCTCCTTCAACTCCAGAGAGTCTTGGAGGCTGCAAGTATTTCATGAGCTATATTGACGATTATTGAAAGAGGGTTTGGTTCTATTTTCTTAAGACTAAGGACGAGGCATTCGATAAATTCAAAGAATGGAAACTGGAGGTTGAGAATCACACATGGAAGAAACTGAAGTGCATAAGAACTGAAAATGGCCTAAAATTCTGCAACTACAAGTTTGATCACTAATATAAGGATTCATGGGTTAAAAGGCATTGCACTTGTACCTACACACCGCATAAACAGGATTGGGTTCCAAAATTTTAGGCTGAAGTTACCTCTACGGCAGTACACTTGATTAATCGGATTCCATGATCAAGTATAGAATTTGAAATTGTAGAAGAAAAATGATCAGGAAGAAAAGTGGATTTATCTCATCTAAGGAAGTTCGAATAATCTGCGTATGGTCATAGAGTTCAAGAAAAGATTAGTCCTATAGCCGTGAAGGGAATCTTTTTTGGTTATCTGTTTGGAGTGAAAAGCTACAGGGTGTGGATTCAGGATGAAGGCAAGTGTACCACCAGTAGAAACATTTTCTTTCACGAGGCTGAAGTATACAAAGATACGCTACGAACCACCAAGGTTAATGATGTGAGATTTCTGTACTCAAATTACGCCAGTGCCACTCTCTCAAATAAGAGATCAGTTGCAATACTTATATATCATATCCATATAGACTCGTTCACGTTATCAGAACGAGTCTATGTGGATATGCAAATAAGCAAATAATCCAGCTCTCGCATGCAATTATTAATTAGATGTCTAAGTCCTATATTCTAGCTGCCACGTGCGAACAAGGAGTGAGCGTCGATCAATACTATAGACTGAGTGTCAATCAATGCTTCCTCATACAAGCATTTATGCCCTAATTGATATGTTCACTAGGTTAACTAAACCAGCTCTCGCGTGCGCCTAACAACTTAGCTCAGCATGATTCAATTCAGGTAATAGACTATGTTCTCGCGTGCACCTAACTATCGTATGATTAGGTTTCTAGTTAATTAAACAAGAAATAAGAAAAATCATGTGAAGGATACAATAAATTACCCTAGCAATTCTATAATTCAAAAGTTCATTCAAACTAGAAAACATAAGGCAGCAAGGGATCAACTAAGACATGATATATGAAACAAAATCATAGACGAATACAAATCAATAATAAAACCAAAGGAGTTTCAAGAAGACTCTACATGAGTTCGTCTCCTCTCTCTTAGCCTAAGAGAAAACCTAAAATAATAGATTAAAAAGCATAGACTAAATAATAGATTAGAAAACACATATATAGGGTTAAGTCACGTCCTAGGGTCCTTTGTAAATATGGAAAACTTTGGGGGGCAAAGTCACAATTTTTGATTCTCGACTGCTTCCTCTCACGAGTCAGACGGACCACACTTTAGTAAATCGGACATAATTTTTGATCCATGATCTTGATTAAACTCAAACTGATTGCATTCGAAAGCTAACTCATAGCTTTATCTTGTGTAGAACTATGAGCTCAATACACCCATAGCTAAAATTATGACGCATCTTTATAATTATGCAACTCAAATAACTCTAGAATCTCCAAAATTCTCCATAATCGACCTGAACCTTAAAACACTCTAAAACATACCCCAAACACATATAATAAACTCTTAAAAGCACATCTACTATCGGTGAAAACTGGTAAAATTCATAGTATATCAACTCTTGAGACTTATTGACATGGTGGTGTTTACAATTCTAGCATGGTATAAATATCCTAAGAAATTAACTATCAAATTAACCCTTAATCCTAACACACAAAACAATACTCTTGCCAAGAGAGATCAGGTTTAGTACTTAGGGATCAAATACACATAGAACAATGACACACAATAGATTTATTATTTCTAAAGACTAAGTTAGGTGATTATATATATATTGGTAACAAGTAATTGGTTTAAAGAAATATTCCTTATCAGAAGGTGTAGATGCAATATGGAAATATACAAGTAATGTAAATGTGGAAATATGCTAGATCTAGGGTTTCAAGCAAGTGGATTATAGAGGATATAAGCTAAGGGTATTAATCATAGAACTCGATATCTAATGTAAAAGACGATCATCTCTCGCTGCGAGTCTAATCTATTGACTAAGTCCAATGTCTCAACTCTTGCTTGTTAACACGGAATGACCATCGATCGATGGCAATGATCATGCGTCGATCGATGGCTTCTTGAATCAAGATTTATGACCTAATTCAATAATTTCACTAAATTAACGAAATCAACTCTCGTTTGTTTCTAGCAACCTAGCTCAACATGATTAATTCCGGTAGTAGACCATGCTCTCGCTTGCGCCTAACTATCCTATGATCAGGGCTCTAGGTAGCTACTCTAGAACACAAGCAATTAACACAATTATATTGATAGATCTAATAATAACCCTAACAATTCTATTGTTTGGCTTATCCATCAATACCATTAATAAACCCTAAACCTAGTTGATAACTACTTACATATAATCAAAGTAAGAATAATAATCTGAATATAATGCATAGATAAAAACTGGGGTTTCAATACAAATCTTCCCAAATAGATCCTAGAGCTATGATGGAGTGTTGGGGCACATAACAAAGCACACTTACTAGCTCCTAACACTCCAGCACAAGACATCCTTTTTTGTTCAATACAGAAAGTATAAATATTAAACCCTAAAGTCTAGGTCAAAACTCGTCTAGGGGTTATCTTGTAATCTTGTGTCATGTCTCTAACTTGGGCTTGAAATTGGCTGTCTACGGATTGGTCTTCGATCGATGTCAGATGTGCGGCATAGATCAATATTGGTCATGTAACGTCGGTCGATGCCAAGGTTGTGATGTCGATCGTCGACAGCCTTGTACTTCGACTCTCACAATGATCAACTACGGATTATTCTCCTCTAAATGCTCCAAAAGCTTCAAGTGTCTCCATATATCTCCAAAACGTGTCTTGACCTGTAAAGACCTTAAAACATAGCCTAGACACACATAATAGACCCTAAATAGAGCCTATAATGGCCTAAAATTTGTAATAAATAGGCTATATCAACTCCCCCAGACTTAACCTTTTGCTTGTCCTCAAGCAAACGAACCTACGAAAGAGGTTTTGAAAAGCAAAGACTCACACAATATCTAAGTATAACTGTCATCTTACTCTATTGCAGCCACATCATATCAAGTCAATAACAAAGAAACTTTATATACCATATCCTAGTATAGCAACCAATTTTATTTTACCAACAACTTAGCGAATACTAGTCTGACTCGCCCCTGTACTGATTTCATTTCTTTGCATAAAATAAAACTACAGGCTTTACCTTGGTAGTATCGATCAAAAGATATATTGACGCTTACCTCTGCAAGTATCTGAACACACATGTAGCCTTCCCTGATTCCTTTCCTCTCTCTCCTCTCACTTTTTCTCAGTCAATGTCTCCTTTCTTTTGAGGGTATGATTTTATTTTCTTAATTGCCTGAGATATTTGGATAGGCTTCCATGAATCAAGCTCTAATGGTTTTTGCCACCAGATCTTGTTCACTTCTTTTTGACCTTTATATCTTTCTAGGATCATATGAATCAAGCTTTAATGCTTGTAGCGACCAAATCCTGTTCGACTCCTTTATTAATCTAAAGGGGAGAGAGAGGGGAATCAGAAGCACAAAGACTTTTACCTTCCAGACTTGCAGAAGGAATCCGATCCAGTGTATACCAAATCCCAAAGCAAGCAAATAATGTCAGATTAGTGTTGGAAATCAGCTTTGGTTTCTTCAAACTTTCTAAGCAAGTATGATATAGTGGCAGGATGATCCACTTCGGTATCTCTAGTAATCTCTGCAAACAACCTTCTAAGAATGGTGCTAAAGTGTGGTTAGTCAATAATAAATTTTTGATCATATTCCTCTTCTTGACTCGATAAAACTCTTTGAAAAACTTATAAATAGTAAATAAAACTCAAAACAATAAAATAGCGTTAGCGAACCTCCCCCAAACTTAAATTACATTGTCCCCAATGTAATCCGCCCCGGATTGGTTAGGAAAAATGAAATCATAAGTAGATAGCTAAGTATATAACTCAATACCGCTCTTTATAAGAGAGTGTCGATCGATGATAGGCGGGTGTGGTCGATCGATGGTCGCGATCAGCTGTCGACTGATGGTGACTCTATGGTGTCGATTGATGGTAGTATAAATAGTCTGTAAAAACAAAATAAAACTCGAAATAAATAGTAAGATAGGTAAAGACTTACTAAAAAGTGGGTTGCCCCCCCCCCCCCCCCCCCCCCCCCCCCCCCCCCACTCAGAGCTTGATTATAGTCTTAACTCGACGTTTTGAACTTTATGACTAAATGAAGGTGGATCAACACTTGGAAAACAAGTGTATACATCTTCTTTGCTCTTCTGAAACCATGTACCAATGAAGCTTCTCATTGCTTCATCTCCTCTGGCTTTCTCATTCTTTATGATCTCCTTAGTAACCTCCATTGAATGCATTCTCCTTTATAGATTCTCAATATTGTGTTGGAATATTCTAAGTCTGGCAGCTGTAGTATCTGATATATCCTTCAATTTCTGAGAAATATCTTCTGTCATCAGGCTCAGAGAAAAAGCAATCTCATTGAACCTTTCTTCTACTTGTTTTTCTGCTGCGCACTTCTATCTGTCGAAATCAATGTCGATCGATGGCAAGGTGTGACCGTCGATCGATGTCACTCTATCCGGTCCACTCGCATGCTTTCTTTGAGCAGTATCCAAATCTTTTCTTCATCTCATCCATGCGTGTAGTCAAATTGGTGAGGCACTTGTCTATAGGATAATAGACATCATCAAACCTTCTGTAGAAATCGTCTAATGACCTCTCCTGAGTTGTGTAGATCTCATACACAATGTCGTCAATCTCTGCTCAGTTGTATGTCTTTGGTTTCTGCCTGGACATAGCGATATTTGCTGCATGTTCAGGTAAACATATGTAGTTTTACTCAAACATAATAGCTCTCTTTAGAACTGCTCTAATATCTTCCTCTTGCACATTCACAACTCCTCCGTCTAGAGCTCGTGCATTACCATTCTCATCTGTGTATATGCCATACTCATCTTGCTTTTCCCAAAAGAAAATCCTTCTACCATCAGCATCAAATGCTCTTTTTCCATACTCTACATGACCGTCTATCATAGGGGATTTATCCAACTCATTGGTCCTGGAGTTTTTGAAGTAAAGGTGTTAGATGTACAGAACTCGTTGACTCCTGGAATAGTGGTATCGATTGATGCCTTCTTGTTGTTGTCGATCGATGCTGGTACCGGTGCGTCGATCGATGGCTGTTGTTGTTGTCCAAATAATTTTCCTGATGTATCAGCCATAATAAGGGAATCTGCTACATCTTCTTTAGGTAGATTGATAATTCTCCCGTAAAGATCTCGTGCACGTTCTTCTGTATCTCTGAAAATTCTAAACTCATCTGGTCTGAGATAACCAACTTTTGTATCTTCCACTCCAAGTAATTGTTCTGGTTCTCGTTTGATGTCCAAGATATGTTGAGGATTGATGCTAGATTTCCCACTCTCGCGTTCATTACCCAGCCGTCTTCTTCTTCCAGTGCCAGGCTGTGAGGTTCAATCGACTCTTCCTCTCTGTAAGCTGCATCGTAGTGTCCATAAACTCTACGATATCCATGATATGCCGGATTGGTGTCGATCGATGGGGCAGACCGTCAATCGGTGCTCGATAATTAGACTGGTGACCAAAAAGGTTTCCAGCTCCATTAGCCATTGCAAGTATGTCTGCCACATATTCCTTTGTGACATGTAGAATTCTACCATCCATAGCTCTTCCATTACCGTATGGATCTATCATAATACCGAACTCATTTGGTTGTAGATAACCTTTTTTTTCTTTCACGTTCTTTCGCTGAATCATGTTCGTTTCGGCTTCATTCTCAATATTGATCGATGGTGTATGGTCGCCATCGTTCGATGTCGATTTCCCAGATTGATGGGAAACATGAAAAACTCCAGCCTCTTCCATAGCAAGTCCTCGGTACTCAATTATCTCTTAATCTTTGTAGTCTTCGTCGTACTCGAGGTAGGCTGTGTTGTAATTGAAGTGTTCATTGTAGGTGTGGGTTTGTTCGGAATTTTGAGTGTCGATCGATGCGATAGGGTGGGTATCGATCGATTGTGGAACTGCAAGGCTGTCAATCGATGTGTCGGGTTGGGTGTCGATCGATGCTCCTTCTTCTGATTTCTCACCGAACTCGTAATCGCAGAAGCATGTGGCCACAAGCTCTGCATCCTTTCACAATTCGATCAGGGTAGCCTTGTTCTTATTTTTGACAAGTTCATAAAAAATATTTTTATCAATTAGAGATAAATACAACCTTACATGTCGTATAGGGCTCCCACAGTAGCCATGAATGCTCTCCCAAGTAGTAGAGAAGAGTTCCAATCTATCCTGATGTCCATCACATTAAATTCTGTTGGAACTAAGTTATTGTTGATTTGCACTGGAACATCTTTTACCATCCCTCCTGAGTTCACTCTTGAGCAGTCAACGAATGTAAAAGAATCGTTGGAGGGTTCCACTGTCAGGTTCAACTCCTCTTCCATAGACTTTGGCATAATGCTTACTGAAGATCCAGTGTCACAGAGAGCGTTAGGATATTTATTTCCTTTGATGAAGCATGAAACCACAAACTTCCCAAGATCACTTTTCTTTTTTCAGTCAGGTTCTCTGCTTCATCTCCTTTTTGAGATGATTGAACATTATCTCTATGTTGTCATCTGTCTCCCTTATTTTCCTGAAGAACATCCACAATCTGTGAGTATAATAATCTTCATCAAAAGAAATGTCCAAAGGAATTTTAAAAACTCTTTTAGCAAAACTATCTATCTCCTTTTCATTGGCTTCTCTGCGTTGATGCTTTGATGATATTTTGCTTCCTCTTTGAGTTTCCCTCATGTTCTCTATCAGTATCCATAGCTTCAGTTGTGTTTGTATTCTGTTATGAAGCTTTCACGGTTGGGCGTACAAACAAGCTCGCATTTAGGTTTGGTAGTCGGACTGGTTTTCTCTCTTTTCGATCGAAGCTAGGGGTGTTCTGCCGATTGATGGAACTCTGTTGATCAAGGCCCCGGAAGCGGTGTCGATCGATATTAGTCGATTCACACGAAGCCACTGAGTCTATAGGTTTCACCATCGATCGATGCTCACCGGTTGGCGTCGATCGATGGGTATTATAATTGCCGAGTGAAACCGAATTTTCCACACGAAAATCGCTATTGTGGGGCTTCTCTTTCTTGACTTCCTGCCAGAAATCATCATCAATCAATGCATTGACATGGTGAATTTTCCCACCCTCGATTTTCTCCTTAATCAAGCTCTAATGCCTCTTGATGCTTTCACTTGTTTGTATCACTTGATTCTCAAGTTTCCTCACATGAGTGCTGAGGTTTTCGAACTTGGTATTGAGGTTGAGGTACATCCCATCTATCTTTCCATTGGAATTCACAGTCATCTTCTGCTGTCCCTCTAAGACTCCATCAGCAATTGTTTCAATCTTGCTTTCCGGACCTTCTGGATGGGGATTTTGGTAGTAGTAAGATCGATAAGTCATGTTGTTGTTGAAGGGTCTGTGCTGTGAATTTTGATTGAAGTTACTCCTTTAACCAGCATCATAGGAGTTCATGTTGAAGCCTGGGTTCCCTTGTATCTGGAAACCATTCCCATCAATGTAATTTATATCTTCTTCTTCAATCTCATCTTCTCTAGACTCAATTGCTTCGACTTCTGCGAAAGTAACCTGTTTATTGAAAAATCTCTGAGCACTATCTAGATTTGCCTTGACCTCCTCAAACTGATCCTTGCTTACCGCTGGAGCTGATTTTCTTCTCTTAGAATCTGTGTTCTTGGTGCTGCTGCTAGATGCCAAATTCTTAATCAATCTTGTGGCTTCTTCAGGGCTTCTGGTACTAAAGAGCTTAATTCTCAATCAGTGTTGAAGAGCTTACAAAAAAGATAGTCCTCAGGGATTCGATTGGATTTATTAGCAGTCACTAGATCCTAAAATTGCTCCAGATGATCCATAGGATGCTCATGTCGCAACCCATGGTAAGGTGTCCGCGCTACAAGTCCGAAGAAAGCGGGCTTGATCTCAAAATCGTTTCTCTGAAAACCTGGAGGGCAAATAGTGAAACTGTTGGCGTAGAGCTGGTCTGGACGGTTGTAGTCAGCCAGCGTTCTCTGAGCAGCTTGGGCGTTAGCTTCAGGTTGAGCTATTGCAGTGTCGGCTTCTTCTGCTTTTGTATCAGAGATCACAGCCCCCTGATTGTCTATCTATTGACCTGCTGCATTACGCAGATGACCATTGAGGTCATGCAAGTCTCCATTCTCATTCTGAACCATTATTATAGGCACAACCATCTGAACGCGTCTTTTGTCGTCGATCCATGCAGATGAGGTTCTGTCGATCGATGCTAAGTGATCAATTTTGGTTGATGCTAGAGTTCCGATGTCGGTCGATGCTGTCCGTAAAGAAGTCTCGGTCGACGCTAAGTAGGTGTCGTCAATTAATGCTTATCTTCTTTATTTGTGGATCGTACCCTCGAGTTGCTATGGGTCTGAGAATAGTAATTCTTGTCCTTTGTTGCTCCTGGTACTCTTTTGAATGCACCAGAAAAAACAAAGAAAAAGAAAAATCAGTAACTTGAAAGCAACAAACCTAGACTAAATACTAGAACTTAAATCTAATGGCGATCAATGTTCCCCAGAAACGGCGCCAAATTTGACATGGTCGTGTTTACTGTTCTAGCAGGGTATAAATATCCTAAACAATTAATTATCAAATTAACCTTTAATCCTAACACACAAACAATACTCTTGCCAAGAGAGATCAAGTGTAGTACTTAGGGATCGAATCCACAAAGAACAATGACACGCAGTAGATTTCTTATTTCAAAAGACCAAACTAGGTGATTATATATATATTGGTAACAAGTAATTGGTTTAAGGAAATATTCCTTATCAGAAGGTGTACATGCAATATGGAAATATATTAGTAATGTAAATGTGAAAATATGCTAGATCTAGGATTCTAGTCAAGTGGATTATAAAGGATATAAGCCAAGGGTATTAATCATAAAACTCGATATCTAATGTCAAAGATGACCATCTCCCACTGCGAGTCTAATTTATTGACTAAGTCCAATGTCTCAACTCTCGCTTATTGACACGGAATGACCGTCGATCGATGGCAATGATCCTTTGTCGATCGATAAGTTCACTAGATTAACTAAATCAACTCTCGTTTTTTTTTCTAGCAACTTGCTCAACAGGATTAATTCCGGTAATAGACCATGCTCTCTCTTGCGCCTAACTATCCTGTGATCAGTGTTCTAGTTAGCTACTCTAGAACAAAAGCAATAAACACAATTCTATTGATAGATATAATAATAACCCTAACAATTCTATTGTTTGGCTAATCCATCAATACCATTAATAAACCCTAAATCTAGTTGATAACTACTCAAACATAATCAAAGTAAGAATAATAATCTGAATATAATGCATAGATAAAACACTAGGGTTTCAATACAAATCTCCCCAAATAAATCCTAGAACTATGATGGAGTGCTGGTGCACATAACAAAGCACACTTACTAGCACCCAACACTCCAGAACAACAAACCCTTTTTTGTACAATACATAAAGTATAAATATTAAACCCTAAAGTCTAGGTCAAAACTCGTTCAGGGGTAATCTTGTAATCTTGTGTCATGTCTCTAACTAGGGCTTGAAATCGGCTGTCTGCGAATTGGTCATCGATCGATGTCAGATGTGCGGCATCGATCGATCTTGGTCATGTAACATCGGTCGACGTCAAGGTTGTGTCGTCGATCGACGACAGTCTTGTACTTCGACTCTCACAATGATCAACTACGGATTATTCTCCTCTAAATGCTCCAAAAGCTCCAAGTATCTCTATATATCTCCAAAACGTGTCTGAACATGTAAAGAACTTAATACATAGCCTAGACACACATAATAGACCCTAAATAGAGCCTATGACATGAACTGAAATTGGTAATAAATAGGCTATATCACTTATCTTTTTGTTTTTCCTCAAGCAAATCATAGAATAGTCCTATGAAAGAAGTATGAAAACGTAGGGACCCACACAATTTTAAACTTACTACCATCACCTCTGCAATGTTGCAAGCCACACTGAACGCAATACCAACTTATATGTACCTTATGTACTTTACCCTAGCTTAGCAACCATTACCATACAACCAACAACTTAGCTTATATTGCCTGACATTGCCCTCTACTAACCTCATTTCTTACGTATAAAAGGGCATGCTTTACTATGGGAGTTTCGATCAAAGTGGACTCAAGCCAGTATCTGAACACACATGTAATCTTCTTTAATCCCTTTCTTCCCTCTTTCTCTCCTCACTGAATCTTGTTCTCTTTTTTTTTTCTTTTTTTTTCAATTTTTTTCTTTGAAAAATTGTAGGCGAATAGTTGGGTCATAGGAAATTTCGTACCCCTCACTTTCAATAATTTGTGATCATTCCTTTCTGAATTAGAATAACGGGGTCAAAGGAAATTTTCTAACCCCTCTACATATGACAGCGTGCGGGTCAAGGATTATATTCTTAATAATGAAATCGATCAAATTAACCCTACAAAATACTCTTACCAAGAGAGGTCAAATTGCAGTACTTAGGAATCAAATCCACATAGAGCGAGGACACACAATAGATTTATTATAACTCTAATGGTTAAGCTAGGCAAGCTATAAATAGATGTTTTAATTGTAAGTCTATCAAGAATAGGAAATTATCTAAACTACTAAAGCGAATGCAAATATGAAAAATATGGTAGATTCAGAGTTTTGGGAAAGTCAATTATTATGGATAGAATGCAAAGAATTATTAATATGTGAGAACAATAAATATTAACTAGTCTGACCCCCTCTTGTCCCAACTGTCGTATGCGGACAGAGAAGTGTACCGTTGATCGACGGCTAAGGCCTAGTGTCGATCGACGCTAATAAGACATAAATTTTGTCCACTATGTAAATTAGAACAGCTCTCGCATGCATCTCACAACCTAGCTCAATGGAATCAATTCTGGCACAAAACATACTCCTGTAGTTGTCCATATCTTAAGTTCAAGTTTCTATTTAGCCACTCTAGAACGTAAGCATTAAACAAAATTCCAAAGATTGATATTACTTCATCCTAGCAATCATATTTTGGGGCTAATTCATCAATACCATTATGAACCGTAAATCTAATAGGTGAATTACTCAGACATGATCAAAGAAAACATGATTAGCTGAATAATATAATGCATAGAATAATAAATGGGGTTCCAATACAAATCTCTGAAGAAGTTTAGATCTTCTCCGCTAAAATACAAAAAGTTGTATAGTAAAACGTGCTCTAGAATAAAATGTGTCTCTCTGCCTAAACAATGAAAAATCCCATATAAACTAGGTCAAAACTCATCCAGGGGCATCCTCGTAATTCATCTTAACTTAGGCTTGAAGTCGGCCAATATTCTATGAGTGGATCGTCGATCGACAACAAGGATGCTCTGTCGATCGATGGTCATGCTTGACTTTTACTTGTACTTAGCTGAATCTGAACAACCACTGGATATCTCTTCTGAATGCTCTAACAAGCTCCATGATCTCCATAATGCTCAAGAACGTACGTGGACCTGAAAAGACTCTAAAACATAGTCCAGACGCACAAAATAGACTTCAAATAGGGTCCAAATGATGGTCTAAATGGGTAAATAACACGGTATATCAACTACCCCAGACTTAGCATTTTGCGTGTCCTCAAGCAAAACAAAGGTAGCCTATGAAAGAGGTTTGAAAAGCGGGGACTCACATAATGTATAAGTATAACTATCACCCCACTATAATGCAACCACATCAAATAATGCTAATGAAAGAGAAACTCCATATGCCCTATTCTAGTATAGTAACCAAATCCATTTTGTCAAAAACTCAACAAATATTAATTTGACTCACCCCTTTACTGATCTCATTTCTTTGCATAAAAGATAAAATGCATGTTTTACAATGGGAGTATCGATCAAATGACACATGGACTTAACTCCTGCAAATCTTCATACACAGGTATACAGTCTTTCCTTATCCCTTTCTTCCCTCTTTTCCCTCTTCTCTGAATCTTTTTAAATCTCAAACTCCAAAAAAATGATGCTGATACAGTCCATCTTATCATCTTATTTTCTATTTTTTTTAAAAAAAGTTGTAGGCGAATAGTGGGGTCATCGGTAATGTACTTATCCCGCTTCCAACAATGTGTGATCATTTCTTTCTGAATTAGAATAATGGGGTCATAGGTAATTTCAGAAAATCATCTCAATGTTTTTTTTAGATTCTGAAGAGAGAGAGAAGGAAATAAAAAGCACACAGAATTGTACCTTACAAACTCGCAAAAGGAATTCGATCTGATGTATGCCAAACCCAAAGTAACCAAAATAGTCAGAATTAGGTTGGAGATCAGCTTTGAATCCTTTAATTATTCTTAGTAAGTGCGATCTAATGGCAGGATGATCCACTTTGGCATCTCTAGTAATCTCTGCAATAAACAAGTCTAAGAGTCGTGCTATAGTGTGGTTAGTCAAAAAATAAGTTATGATCATAATCCTCTTCTTTACTCAATAATTTTTTTTTTGAAAAAAATTAAGTAAATTAACAAATGAAAGATCAAAATAAATAAAAACATCAGCAAACTCCCCTAGACTTAAATAACACTGTCCCCAGTGTTATCCTGTCCGGTTTGGTTAAGGGAAAAACAAAATCATAAGTAAAAGGTAGAGAGAAGGTCAAAGTTACCAAACTCCATAAAGAGTGTGAGTGATGATTTCGACCGATGATGATTTTCCGATGGTTGTCCCCGTCGATCGATTGTCTAGGATGGGTGTTGATCGTTGATCCATCCTCCGACTCCTCCTCTTGCTCGTAATTGCAGAAGCATGTAGCAAACTAGCAATTAAGCCTGGGTCATCACCCAATTCTATTAGAGTAGTCTTGTTCTTGACTTTAACATGTTCATAAAAATTATTTGAATCTATTAAGGATAGATACAACTTGTTTGTTTTATGTCGCTGATAGGTCCCACTGTGGCCATGAATGCTCTTCCAAGGAGTAAAGAAGAGTTCCAGTCAATCTTGATATCCATCACATGGAAGTCTATTGGGACTAAGGCGTTGAAAATCTACAATGGGACGTCTCTGGCTATCCCTCATAAATTCACCTTGGAGCAGACCACAAAAGTGAATGACTGGAAGGCTCCATTTCCAGGCTCACTTCTCTGCCATATCACTTCTTTCGTCTTAATCTGCCAACCTTCAACGAGCTTGTCCCACTTATCATTGATCTCTCTTTCTTGAGTTGGTGCAGCTTCATCAAGAAATTCGTAGATGAAGGTTTTTTCAATGTCCTCCCAGCAGGTTAGAGATCCTAACTACAGTTGACTAAACAATTTAAATGCATACCAAAAAGAGAATAGGGAAAATTTTGCAGAGTATGTGATATTCCGAAACTTCATGCTGCTCAATCCCTGAGAAAGATCCTTAAGTTCTTTGATATGGTTTTGACATGGTGTGTTTATTGTTCTAGAAGGGTATGTATATCCTAAACAATTAACTATCAAATTAACCTTAATCTTAACACACAAATAGAACTCTTGCCAAGAGAGAATCAAGTGTAGTACTTAGGGATCAAATCCACAAAGAGCAATGACACACAATAGATTTCTTATTTCTAAAGACTAAGCTAGGTAGATATATATATATCAGTAGCAATTAATCAATTTAAGGAAATATTGATTATCAAGAAGTATAGATAAAATATGGAAATATGATAATAATGCAAATATGGAAATATGTTATTAATATAAATAAACGCAAATGTAAATATGTTAGACCTAGGCTTTTAGGCTTAATTGATTATAGAGAATAAGAAAAACGGAAATGTAAATATTCTAGAACTCAAATATTAACTATTTTGATCATTTTAACTCCAACTCTTGTATGCGAGTAAAAGGAAAGACCATCGATCGAAGGCTAAGGCCTGATGTCGATAGATGGTGAAATCAGAAGGAAGTGTCAACTAGATTTGATATGTTCACCAAGCTAATTATACCAGCTCTCGCATGCGCCTAACAACCTAGTTCAATAGAGTCTATTGTGGCACATAAGCTGCTCTCATAGTCGTCCATGTCATACTTTCGAGATCCTAGTTAGCTACTCTAGAATACAAGTATTAAGCACAACTCAATTGATGGATATTATCTTAACCTAGCAATCTTACTTTTGGGCTAATCCATGATTGTCATCATTCAACCCTAAATCTAGTTGATGACTACTCAAACATAATTAAAGTAAGAACAATAGTCTGAATATAATGCATAGATAAAATACTGGGATTCCAGTACGAATCTCCCTAAGGAGTTATGAATCTTCTTCCCTGAAAACCTTAAAACTATAATTAAAAACTAAACTCTCTTTTCTTACTCTCTCCAACTCTCCACACCTCTTTGTGTGTAATACATAAAGCATAAATATAAAACCCTAAAATCTAGGTTAAACTCGTCCAGGGTATCTTCGTCATTTGTCTCTAATATTGGGCTTAAGATCAGTTGTTCGTGAATTGTTCATCGATCGATGGAAAGTGTGAAACATCGATTGATATTGGTCTTGTACCATCGGTCGACGACAGGTTTGTGTCGTCGATCGACGACTATCTTGTACTTCGACTCTCTCAATGAGCAGTTACAGATTCTTCTCTTCTAAATGTTCCAAAAGCTGTAAGTATCTCATATATCTCCAAAACGTACATGGACCTGTAAAGACTTTAAAGCATAGCCAAGACACATAATAAACCCTAAATAGAGCCTATAACATGGCCTGAAAATGGTAATAAATAGGTTATATCAAATCCCCCAGACTTAACCTCTTGCTTGTCCTCAAGCAAATAAGCATGCGAAAGAGGTTTTGAAAAGCGAAGACTCATATAATGTCTAAGTATAACTTTCACCCTACTTTGTTGCAACCACATCCTATCAAGTCAATCCTACCAACAACGTAGCGAATACTAGTCAGACTCGCCCCTCTACTGATTTCATTTCTTTGCATAAAATAAAAGTGCATGCGTTACCTTAGGAGTATTGATCAAAGGATATATGGACTCTTACCCCTGCAAGTATCTGAGTAGTCTTCTGTTATCACTTTCCTCTCTCTCTTCTCACTTCTCTCAGTCAATGTCTCCCTTCTTTTGAGGGTATCATTTTTTTTAATTGACTGAGATGTTTGGACATGTTTCCATGAATCAAGTCCTAATGATTTTTGCCACCAGATCCTGTTCACTTCTTTTTGACCTTTATCTCTTTCTAGAATCATATAAAATCAAGCCTTAATGGTCGTAGCCACCAAATCATGTTCGACTCTTTTAATCTGAAGGGGAGAGAGAGGGTAAATAGAAGCACATAGACTTTTACCTTCCAGACTTGCAGGAGGAATCCGATCCAGTGTATACCAAGCACCAAAGCAAGAAAATAATGTTAGGATTAGTATTCGAAATCAGCTTTGGTTCCTTCAAACTTTCTATGAAAGTGTGATATAGCGGCATGATGATCCACTTTGGTATATGTAGTAATCTCTGTAAAAAAACTTCTAAGAATGGTGATCATAGTCTTCTTCCTGACTCAATAAAACTTTTTGAAAAACTTATATAGTGATAAGAAAAAACTCAAAAACAAATAACTAATGTTAGCTAACCTCCCCAACACTTACATTACACTGTCCCCAGTGTAATCTGTCCCGGATTGGCTAGGAAAAATCCAATTCATAAGTAAATAGTTTAAGTGTAAACTCGATACCTCCCTCTGTAAGAGGGTGTCTATCGATGGTAGGCGGGTGTGGTCGATCGATGGTCGCGATCCATTGTCGACTGAAGGTGCCTATCTGGTGTCGATCGATGGTGGACTTAAACAGTCTGTAAAACAAGTAAAACTCGAAATAAATAGTAGTATAAGTAAAAATAAATAGAAACTTACTAAACAGTGTGTTTTCTCCCACTCAACGCTTGGTTATAGTCTTAAGCTCGACGTTTGAACTCTCTGACTAGAATGGAGGTGGATCAACACTTGGAAAACAAGTGTCTACATCTTCTTTGCCCTTCTGAAACCATGTACCAATGAAGCTTCTAATTGCCTCATCTTCTCTGGCTTTCTCATTCTTCATGTTCTCCTTAGAAACCTCCACTTAATGCATTCGCCTTTGTAGATTCTCAATATTGCGCTGTAGCATCCCAAGTATGGCAGCTGTAGTCTCTGTTATATCCTCCAATTGCTGAGAGATATCTTCTTTTATCAGGCTTTGAGAAAAAGTAATCTCATCGAACTTGTCTTCTAATTGTTTTTTTGCTGCGGACTCTTGTCTGTCGAACTCAGATCAATCGATGGGATGATGCTGTCGTCGATCGATGGCACTCTGTTTGTTCCAATCACACGCTGTCTTTGAACAATATCCAAATCTTGCTTCATCTCATCCATGCGTGTATTCGAACCGGTGAGGCACTTGTCTATAGGATAGTAGACATCATCAAGCCTCTTTTAAAAATCATCCAGTGACATATCTTGAGCATTGTAGATCTCTTGCATAATTTCATCAACCTCTGCTCTGGTATATGTCTCTTTATTTTTCATAGACATAGCGATCTTTGCTGCATATTCTTGTAAACATATGTAGCTATGCTGAAACATAGTAGCTCTTTCTAGAACTGCTTTGATGTCTTCTCTTTGCACATTCACGACTCTTCCTTCTATAGCTTGTGCATTACCATTCTCATCTTTGTAGATGCCATACTCATCTCTCTTTTCCCAATGGAAAATTCTTCTGCCATTAGCATCATAAGCTCTTTGTCCATGCTTTATATGACCATCAATCAGTAGTGGGTTTATCGAATCAGCTGATCGTGGACTTCCTGAGCAAAAGGATTAGAGGTGAAAAACTGATTCACCCCTGGAATGGTGTCGATCGATGCATGATGGCTGTCGTCGATCAATTTTTGATATTTGGGAGTGTATGGATCATTGTGGATCGACACGTTCTGCTGTTCCTCGCTGTCGATCGATGCTTGTACTGGTGCTTTGATCGATGGTTGTTGTCCAAATAAAGTTCCTGATCTAGTAGCCATAGCAAGGGAATCTTCTACATATTCTTTAGGTATGTTTAGAATTCTCCCATAAAGAGCTCGTGCACGTCTTTTTGTATCTCTGAAAATTCCAAATTCATTTGGTCTGAGAGAACCATTACATGTATCTTCTGCTCTTGGTTCTTGTTATAGTGTGAATCTGATATTGTTTGAAGTCAATGTGATGCCATCGATTGATGCTTGATTCTCCACTTTCCCGTTCAATTACCCATACATCTTCTTCCATTGCTTGACCGCGATACTTAATTAACTTTTCTTGTCTGTAATCTTCATGGTATTCTTCGTAAGCTTCAATGTTTCCTTGGTATGCCTGATGGGTGTCGATCGATGGTGTATTGTGACCGTCGATCGATGCTATATAATCAGACTGTTGGCTGAAAAAAATCCCAGCTCCATTAGCCGTTGCAAGTATATCTGACACATCTTCTCTCGTGACATGCAAAATTATGCCATCCATAGCTCTTGCATGACCGTCTGGATCTCTCATAATACCGAACTCATCTAGTTGTAGATAACCATACTCCTGTTCGCGTTCTGCAGCTAAATCCAGTTTGGACTTTGAGTTAATACCAATATCGATCGATGATGAATGGTTACCATCGATCGACGTAGAGTTCCCGAATTCATGGGAAACATGAAAAACACCAGCCTCTTCCATAGAAGTACCTCGGTATTTGATTATCTCCGCTTCTCTATAGTCTTCATCGTGCTCGAGGTAGGTTTGATTGTAATCGACATATACGTGGTAGGTATTGATCAGTTTGGAAGGGTGGGTGTTGATCGATAAGAATGCTTGGGCGTCGATCGATTGTTGAATGGCAAGCTCTTCGATCGATGCTCCTTCTTATGATTCCTCATTGAACTCATAATCGCAGAAGCATGTAGCCACAAGCCCTGCATCATTTCATAATTCAATAAGAGTAGCTTTGCTCTTATTCTTGACAGGTTCATAAAAGATACAACCTGCTTAGCTTTATATCGCAGATAAATCCCACGATGGCCATGAATGCTCTACCGAGTAATAGCAAAGTGTTCCAGTCTATCGTGATATCCATCACATGGAAGTCTACTTGGACTAGGTTATTGTTAATCTGCACTGGAACATCTTTTACCATCCCTCCTGTGTTCACTCTTGAGCAGTCTAAAAACGTGAAGGAATCATTGGAGAGTTACACTCTCAGGTTCAGCTCCTCTGCCATAGACTTTGGCATAATACTCACTGACGATCCAGTGTCACAAATGGCATTGGAATATTCGTGGCTTTTGATGACGCATGGGATCACGAACTTTCCAGGATCACTTTTCTTTTTCAGACAAGTCCTCTGCTTTATCTTCTCTCAAAGGTGATTGAATATGATTTCGATATCATCATCATCTGACTCCCTTGTTTCCATGAAAAACATCCACAATTTTTTAGTATAATAACTTCATCAAAAGAGATATCTAGAAGAATTTTAAAAACTTTTGTAGCAAAGCTATCCATCTCCTTTTCATTAGCTTCTCTGCATTGATGTTTGGGGATCTTTTGCCTCCTATGTGAGTGTCCTTCATCTTCTCTATTGATATCCATAGCCTCAGATGTGTTTGTATTTTGTTCTGAAACTGTCATGGCCGGACGCACAATCAAGGTTGCATTGAGGTTCGGCAGTCGAACTGGTTTCCTCATTTGTCGATCGATGCTAAGGTCGCACTGTCGATCGATATGTACATCACTCTGTCAATCAATGCTTGGATGTCTGTGTCTATCGATGTTAGTCTGTTCACACGAACCCAATGATATTGTAGGCTTAGTCGTCGATTGATGCTCATTGTTCGAAGTCGATCGATGCTGATGAGAAATGTCGAGTGACATAGAATTTTCCAAAAAAATATTGCTTTCTTGGAGATTCTCTCTCTTAACTTCTTGCCAGAAATCATCATCAATCAATGCATTGACATGGTTATTTTGTTCAGCTTATATTTTCTCCTTAATCAAGCTCTCATGCCTCGCAATGGTTTCGCTCGTCTGCATCACTTGATTCCCCAACTTCTTCACATGTGTGCTGAAGTTTTCGAATTTGGTATTGAGGTTGAGGTACATACCATCTATTTTTATATTGAAATCCACGGTCATCTTCTTCTGTCCCTCTAAAACTCTATCATCCATCGCTTCGACCTTGCTTTCTTGAGTTTCTGGAAGAGGATTCTGGTAGTAGGAAGAACCATAAGTTCTATTGTTGTTGAAGGGCCTTCGCTGTGAACTCTGATTAAAGTTACTCCTTTGACCATTCCCATAGGAGTTCTTGTTGAAACCTTGATTCCCTTGTCTCTAGAAACCGTTCCCATCGATGTATCTTCTTCTTCAATCTCATTGAGAAGTTTTTGAACACTATCCATCTTTACCTTGACTTCTCCAATCTTCTCCTTGCTCGCAACTGAGGATGATTTCCTCCTTTCAAAATATGTGTTCTTGGTATTGCTGCTTGATGCCAGATTCTCAATTATTCAAGTAACTTCTTAGGGCTCCTGGTACTAAAATTTCCCTCACTGGTTGTGTCCAAAACCATCTAATACTGCAATCCAATACATGATAAAGTGCTAAGGATCTGCATTTCGTTGAACCCGTGATGTGGACAGTCACTCTAGTATGATTTGAATATGATCCAAGAATTTCTTAAAGAATCTCAAGGTTCTTGTGAAAAAGTAGCAATCTTTCTCCTTAGATCTCATGCTCTCGCGTCATCAAAGAAGTTACGCAAGAAAGTGTTCTCGATGTCAGTCCAGGATGTCAGAGATCATGGCGGTAGCTGCTTAAGACAATATGAAGTTTCTCCAGCAAGTGAGTACTTAAAGAGCTTACAGAAAAGATAGTCCACCGGGACTCCATTAGTTTTATATCAGTCACTAGATCCTCAAATCGCTATAGGTGATCCATAGGATGCTCATGTCGCAACCCATGGTAAGGTGTCTGCGCTACAAGAAAGAAGGCTTGATCACAAAATCGTTTCTCTGAAAAGCGGGAGGAAGAATTGCGGATCTGTTGGCGTATAACTGGTCTGGACGGTTGTAGTCAGCCAGTGTTCTCTGACCAGCTTTGGCATTAGCTTCATGTTGAGCTACTGTAGTGTCTGCTTCTGCTTTTGTATCACGTATTACAACCCCGTGATCGTCTATCTTTTGACCTGCTACATTATGCAGGTGACCGTTGAGGTCACACAAGTCTCCATTCTCATTCTGAACCAATACAATAGTCGCAACCATATGAACTCGTATGCTGCCATCAATCGATGCGGGTATGTGTTCGTCGATCGATGAGGTGTGGTCGACGTCGGTCGATGCTTGAGTTCTGGTATCAGTTGATGCTATCCGTAAAGAAGTGTCGGTCAACGCTGAGTAGATGCCGTCAATCGATGCTTGTCATCTTTCTTTGCGGATCGTACGTTCGAGTTTCTCTTGGTCTGAGAATAGTAGTTTTTGTCCTTTATTGCTCCAGGTACTCATTTGCATGTAGTTGAAAAACAAAGAAAAAAAAATTTAGTAACTTGAAAGTAAAAACAAACCTAGACTAAATCCTAGAAATTAAATCTAATGGCGATCAATGCTCCCCGACAACGGCGCCAAATTTGACATGTTGTGTTTATATTTTTAGCAATGTATGAATATCCTAAACAATTAACTATCAAATTAACCTAAGAGAGATTAGGTGTAGTACTTATGGATCAAATCCACATAGAACAATGACACACAATAGATTTTTTATTTCTAAAAACTAAGCTAGGCAAATATATGTATCAGTAGCAATTAATCAGTTTAAGGAAATATTCTTTATCAAGAAGTATAGATGAAATATGAAAATATGATAATAATGCAAATATAGAAATATTTTATTAAACTAACTAAACGCAAATGTAAATATTCTGGACCTAGGGTTCTAGTCTTAATGGATTATAGAGAATAGGAAGCACATAAATGTAAATATTCTAGAACGACAATATTAACTATTCTGCAAGTAAAAGGAAATACCATCGATCGACATCTAAGGCCTGATGTCGATCGATGGTGAAATCAGAAGGAAGTGTGAACGAGATTTGATATGTTCACCAAGATAATTAGACCAGCTCTCGCATGCGCCTAACAACACAACCTAGTTCAGTGGAGTCTATTATGTCACAAAACTTACTCTCGTAGTCGTCCATGTCCTACTTTCGAGATCCTAGTTAGCTACTCTAGAATACAAGCATTAAACACAACTTAATCGATGGATATTATCTTAGCCTAGAAATTTTACTTTTTAGCTAATCCATGATTGCCATCATTAAGCCCTAACTCTAGTTGATGACTACTCAAACATAATAAAAGTAAGAACAATAGTCTGAATATAATGCATGGATAAAATATTGGGATTCCAATACAAATCTCCATAAGGATTTATGAATCTTCTTCCCTAAAAACCTTAAAACTATAATAGAAAACTAAACTCTCTATTCTTAACTCTCTCCAACTCTCCACACCTCTTTGTGTTTAATACATAAAGCATAAATATAAAACCCTAAAATCTAGGTCAGAACTCGTCCAGGGTATCTTCATCATTTGTCTCTAATCTTGGGTTTGAGATCGGCTGTATGCGAATTGGTCACCGATCGATGGCATGTGTGAAAAATCGATCGATCTTGGTCTTGTACCATCGGTCGACGACAGGTTTGTGTCGTCGATCGACGACTATCTTGTACTTCGACTATCTCAATGATCTGCTACAGATTCTTCTTTTCGAAAAGCTCCAAGTATCTCTATATATCTCCAAAATGCACATGTACCTGTAAAGACCTTAAAACATAGCCTAGACACACATAATATACCCTAAATAGAGCATATAACAAGACCTAAAACTGGTAATAAATAGACTATCTCATGTTTCTAGGATCTTGGTCATGAAGACCTTGAAAGGGATCATTACCTACCCAAATCATTTCATTCACGGCGCAGATTAAAGTCATTCATCTCAACAACAACAAGCACATAAGGGATTACAACACCTTGTGCATGAATCAATTATTCTGCACTATTGTGAGTACGAATTTCTTTGTCTCGAAAGATCCCATTCTCATCAAAACTCAGTATGAGTACTTCGACCTTCTATGTATTCTCGCGACTAGTGTTAATCAACAACGAGGTGTTGGTATCGATCGATACCTGATTTTATATGCTGGTGTTCTGTTCTTGGAGGGTGTCGACGTGAATCAACATGTTTCTTCTTCTTCTTCTTCTTCTTCTTCTTCTCTTCTTCTTCTTCTTCTTCTTCTTCTCTTCTTCTTCTTCTTCTTCTTCTTCTTCTTCTTCTTCTTCTTCTTCTTCTTCTTCTTCTTCTCTTCTTCTTCTTCTTCTTCTTCTTCTTCTTCTTCTTCTTCTTCTTCTTCTTCTTCTTCTTCTTCTTCTTCTTCTTCTTCTTCTTCTTCTTCTTCTTCTTCTTCTTCTTCTTCTTCTTCTTCTTCTTCTTCTTCTTCTTCTTCTTCTTCTTCTTCTTCTTCTTCTTCGATGTCCAACTTCAGTTTCGATATTCAACCCATTCTTCTAGCTCCAAAAATTTTTCCATAGTAATTTCTCTACTCAAATCCAAAATTTGGGGGCAATTCTTCATCCTCTAGCTCCAAAATATCTTCCATTGGTGATTTTTCTATTCAAATCCATGACAAGATAGCATCTTGATATATCAATGCTCTTAAGTTTCGTGTTTGCAATGTTCTGAGTACAACTCGATCTTTCAGGGATTCCAAGAGGTGTCAAACGACAATAGGATTTTGTATCGATCAACACTGAGGTCGGATCACTAATATCAGCTTTGTCTGCTCTGCTCAATTCTCCAAATCCATGTTTTTCATCAGTCATTGCCATAATGTAGTCGACTAACTGTCTTGAAATCTGTTCTTCCCTTTTTATCTGTCAACCTTCAACGAGCCTGTCCCACTTATTATTGATCTCTCTTTCTTGAGTTGATGCAGCTTCATCGAGAAATTCGTAGAAGAAGGCGTTTTCTATTTCCTCCAAGCAGCTTAGAGATCCTGACTACAGTTGACTGAAAAATCTAAATGCATACCAAAAAGAGAGTAGGGAAAAAATTTCAGAGTATGTGGTATTCCGATACTTCATGCTGCTCGCTCCGTGAGATAGATCCTTAGGTTCTTTGATATGGTTTCTAGGATCTTGTTGAGGTATACACTGAAAGGGATCATGGCCTACCCAATCACACCATTCACGGGTCAGCTTAAAGTCATTAATCTCAACAACAACAATCACATAAGGGATTACAACACCTTCTGCATGAGTCAATTGTCCGACACTATTGCGAGTGCGATTTTCTTTGTCTCAAAAGATCCCATTCTCATCAAAACTCAGTATGAGTTCTTCGACCTTTTATGTCTTCTAGAGACTAGTGTCGATCGATAACGAGGTGTTGGTGTCGATCGATACCTGATTTTTTACGCTGGTTTTGGCTGATTGGAGGGTGAAGACCGATAGTTCCCGTGTAGACTTATGGATCGTGTGTGAATCAGCATGCTCCTTCTTTGAAGAACCCAAAACGCCTCTTCTCATCGTTGCTTCTGGTACTCAAATGTATGTACCTGAAACACAAGACAAGATAAATAAATAAACTAAATAAATAAAAACCTAAACAAAATCCTACACCTAGTCTAATGGTGTTCAGAGTTCCCGAAAATGTCGTCAAATTTGATGTGCTCAAGTTATCCTAGAGAAAATCTCTCAATTAAGAGATTAATTGTTGTACTTAAGGATCATATCCACAGAGACTCGATATCTCACACAGCAGACTTATGGCTATCAGATTAAGCTAGACGAGAAATAATGTAAAGTAGTAAACAATAAGAAAGTAAATAGGACTTGTAAACGATAGGGTAAGGGTGCTAAACTTAGGATCAATAATAGATGAACATAAATCCTAGATGAACAGAAATCAATAATAAAAAAATGAGTTCCAAGAGGACTCTAAAGAAGTTCACCACTTCTCTTCTAACTTAATAGAAAACCTAAATAATAGAATAGAAAGTATGGCCTAAATAATGGCTTAGAAAACACATATATAGGGTTAGGTCACGTCTTGGTGTCTTCTGTAAATATGGGAAACTTTAGGGTAAAGTTTCAATTCTTGAAACTTCATCAAATTACGTCGTTTGCTGATTTAAAGGAGTGTCAATCGTGACTGATTCCTCTCGCGAGTCATACGGATCACTCTTTAGTAAATCATGCATAACTTTTGATCTCGGATCTTGATTATCCTCAAACTGATTGCATTGGAAAGCTAACTCAAAGTTCTCTCTTGTGTCGAAATATGAGTTCAATCCCACCGTGGAAAGGTCTTCATCCATAGCTAAACTTCTAATGCATCTTTATAATTATGCACCTCAAACAGCTTCAGAATCTCCAAAGTTCTTCATAACGTACCTGAACCCGAAAACACTCTAAAAATGACTCCAAAAACATATAATTTACTCTTAATAGAAAATATACTATTGGTGAAATCTGGTAGAATCCATAGTATATCAGAGATCGAATGATAACCAAAAGGAAGTAAAAGAAATGAAAGATGGTTTCTTTAAGTACTGTTTTGATATGAGGGCCTTCAATTGTTGAAAGTGAAAGGAAGATATTTCTACTTTAGGTGGAGAAAATTCAGAACATATATATTCTGAGGGATCAGATGAAGAGGTTTCTCAGGGTTCATGTGGTTCAGAAGAGTTTTCAGATTCAGAACTAGGAAGTGGAATTGTGGTCAGTTCATGGGATACTTTGTTGTATGATTATGTACGAGCTCGAGACAGAAGCAGAAGACAAAATGATAATTCTCTATCTATATCTGATGATGCAAACCTAGTTGCATATGCTCTTAGTGTGGCAGACAAGTTAGAGGTTGATGAACCTAGAACGTATGCATAGAGCAATAAAGAGTAAGCACAAGAAATTTTGGGATAATGCAGCTAAGGAAGAAATGATCTCACTGGAGAAGAACAAAACATCAGATTTTATTTAAAGACCTAAGGATCAGAAGCTAGTTTTCCCCAGGTGAATCTTCAAGTTAAAACCTGGTATTTCAGGAGTGGAGGACATAAGGTTCAAAGAGAGGTTGGTAGCTAAAGATTATTCTCATAAGGAATGCGTAGATTACAACAACATATTTTCTCTTGTTGTGAAGCATGTTTCAATTCATCTTATTCTATCATTGGTGGTGAATTTTGACTATGAGTTAGATAAGATGGATGTTAAGATTGTGTTCTTACATGGTGATTTGGAAGAGATAATCCCTATGGAACAACCTAAGGGATTTATCAAGAAAAGGGATGAAAACAAGGATTGCCTACTAAGAAAGTATCTACACGGCTTGAAGCAATCACCTATATAGTGGAATGTTCAGTTTGATGGGTTTATGAAGAGTCAGAATTTCATTAGAAGTGAATTTGATTATGTGTCTACATGAAGGATATTAATACCGAGAAGGTTATCTATAAGTTGCTCTATGTTGATGATATGCTTATTGATTCGAGAAAAGGTTCTAAAGATAGCCTAAGTGGAGAATTTAAAATGAAGGACTTAGAAGAGCTTTAAGAATCCTTGGAATGGACATCACATTTGAAATATTCTAAGCATGGACTTCACATTTTAAATGGGAGCTGATCTTATCTCAGGGGAAGTATCTATAGAAAGTACAAAATACATTTGGAAGATTCTAAGCATGGACTTCATATTTTAAACTAAAGAGTTTACACCTAAGGAAAGGGCATAAGAAAATGAGCATATAAAATATTTCCCATACGCAATCGCAATGAGAAGCGTGATGTACGCAATAATTGTTTCAAGGCCTAATCTAGGTTTCACAGTGGGTCTTATTAGCAGATTTATGCTCATCCTAGCATGAATCATTGGGAAGCCGTTAAGTGGGTTATGAGATATGTGGCATGTGCTTGAAACCAAAGTTTGACGTTCAAGAAATTTTCAAAGCTTAGAGTCGAGGGTTTTTCAGATTCGGATTACGGTACCGATTTAGATAAACGAAGATCGATTTCAGGGATTGTGTTTAAAGTTGGAGGTAATAATGTTTTCTAGAAGTCATGTTTACAGTCAGTGGTGGAATTATCCACCACCGAAGCAGAGTATATGGTATAAACACTAGCAGTTAAAGAAGCTATATGACTAAGAGGGTTATGCACATAGTTGGGATTCAAACAGGACAGTGTAATGATACAATGTGACTCATAGAGTGAAATTGCTATACTAAAGAATGCAGTCCATCACGAAAGGACTATGCATATGGACATGCAATTCAATTTCATCAGGTACATCATTTCTAAGGGCATCGTTAACCTAGGAAAGATTCATACATCTAAAACCCCAGCGGGTTTCCTACCTAAATGTGTACCGGGCACCAAGTTTCAGCTTTGATATGGCTTGTTGAACGTTTGCTAAGCAGCAGAGAAGCTCTAGGTACATCCATATGAAGTCGTTACGTAGAAAACACATGTTAAGAGATTGAGTTATTTTTCTGGTTTATACAAATATATCACCCATATTTGTTAAGGAATTTAGGACGATAATGGAGTGGTGGAGTTACCTATTGAGAACGGAGATTGGATTAATCTTTGTAGGGGTTTGGGTGGAGTGTTCTGAGACAGTTTGGTTTTAGGTGGAGTCTCCTCGGGAAAGGGAGAGACCAGAGGAGATAGAGGAGATTTGAAGAATTGCAGATGCAACAGGTGCATGATAAACCTGCAAAGAAGACATAGAAGTTACATAAAGGTTAGATCGAGAATGGATCTGGTCGAGAACAACAGACGAAGAGACATGCATGTGAAGAAAGGGTCAAGAAAGATAATTTGAAGAGACATACATAGCTTCATCTCAGATAACTGAGGAGGAGCAAGCTCAGAATGAAGATCTGGAGTAGATTAGAGGTCAGGAAGTCTCAGAAGAAGACATGAAGTTTGATGAGTCGAAGGGTTGCCAATGAAACATGAGGAAATCATCAAGTAAGATGTTTGGGATTGACCGTCGAAGCATCTCGCGGAAGAGTTGAGAAGTTATATCGAAGTTTAAGCAGAGGAGAAGGAGATGCGGCGAGAATCGCCTTTGTATTAACAAAGACATCAAAGAGAGAAAGAGACAATAGATTTGGTTTACGTGGAAGTGTCGGTGTTTGATCTGCAGACCAAAGGTAGAGATTGTTGGACTTGGGCATCAACTGATCCACTAATAGGCTTTGTCTTGGGCCAAAGACAGAGAAACAAAAGAATAGGCAACCTATCTGGACCAATTTCACGATAGGCACAATCGTCTTAAGCTTAGGTATAAAAGCTGACAGGTCATTTTCTTCAGTCATCCGTGTAACGACCTGCAACAAACAAAAAATAGAGTCAGAGAGAAAAAGCAAGAAAATCAAGCTCGACGATGTAGTGTTCCAGTTACTTAGCTTTGATTCTAGATCATTTTTGTAATCTCGATTCGCTTAGCTCTTAACAGAGACTGTAATAGGCTTGAATCAACTCTCTTGACTCCACGAAGTGAGGTCTGGTGGATCTTTTTCTTGATAGTGAATCTTTGGTGGGGGGCGGTCTCCCACGAGAAGTAGTGGACGCTGGCCATGAACTAGTTAAATTGATTCTGTTCATAGCATAGAATCAATTCGAATAACATTGTTCGAGTTCGATCACAAGCTCGAAAGTCAATATCAGCAAAAGAAAGAACGCATTGTACTTTCTGATGATTTTATATTATTTTAATGTTAAGCTTTCATATGCATATATATTTTTGATTCTTTCGGATTTTTGATTTTTTGTTTATATGCAGATGAATTATTATGACGTCTACTCTCCGTGAAACTATATATGATTTGATCTCTCTTCATTTTCTTTAATTACTTTTTTTTTCTACTTTATAGATCCCAGATATCTCAAATCTCTTGTTTAGATTTAATGGTTGATTTTATTGAGGTTATGCATAAACACGCATTAGTTTACTGTTACTGTGTTACAGGTTTATTTCAACGAGATTCCTACAAAAAAAAGAAGGAATTATTAGTTAAAGAACTCAAAATTGTTAGTGTGTATTGCGTTTTATCTGAAATTAGCTCATCAAAATCGGATTGTGTCTGTAAGTGCTTATGATTTATTTTTTTCATTTGTGCTTATTTAAATAATTATGTTAATATGATATTTATGTACTAGATTTGTCTCTTTTTTTATTCCTGTATTCATTACTCCAAGCTCTCTTATATTAAACTAAGATTAGCTAACAATATTTACAGATAAATGATTATTTTAAATAAATATAGTTATTTCTAACATAATACAGTTATACAATCAACTCGGACAAGTTTGGAAACAGAGCTACCTTCTCTATGGAATTTCCGGCACCAGCAAATCAAGTTTTTTGGCTGCGATGGCTAGTCCCCTATATTACACCTCAGTTCATATGTCGCAGACTAAGGAAATGAAATATTTCGGTTCACTAGAGGTTATGTCTAGTCTAGGACTAAGTAATACGATCATAAATCAGTAGATGTCACCGTTAAGTATAACTGTTTTGTCTTGCACTAGTAAGATAGTTTATTATAATACATAATAAGATTGTGTACTTTATGTACTTTTATTTGATTTTAATTATAATAAGACTGACTTTTCATGTTCTGTGGACTGATGTTATTGTGCTAAAAGGAAGTTTTATAGCATCATTATTGTATTTGATAGTCGTACGTATTGTAACGGTTTTGACTGAAATTTGATATTAAATATCTGATTAGTTGTGAGAGTATGAGCATCAACAAAAAAACGCTTGCAGTATTGGGGATTTATTATACTAGGGGTTTCATAAAATCTTTATTTTTTCCAAATCTTCTCTTATTGAATATGATATTTATTAAAATTCAACAAATCCATAGTTTTTGGATCTACTCTTACAATATTAAAAGCTGGTATTAGAGATATGTTGGGTCGTAAGATGTGTATCTTACAGATCAAGATTGTAAAGCCCGTGAAACCCATGAAGACTCTAAGAACAAGTTAATCTCAAGATAATCTTATTATATTTACATTATGTGTTTAGAAAAGTTAGCATTATCTGGTGTTAACATTATGTTAATATTACCACTATATATATGCATCTTGTATTCTCTTATCAAACACAACACAATAATATATCATACTCTATTATATTTTACATGGTATCAGAGCACACGATTCTTAGGGATTAAAATTAAAGCTTCTGCATTATAGTTTTTAAGACTTAGTAATGATCATCGGTGGTGTTGACGATGAAGAAGGTGGTGACGATGATGATGACGATGATGTGCAGTCGTCAACATAAACTGGTTTTTCATGAATTTCTTGATTTAATTATCTTATGGTTTGGTCGTCGGATTATTGAGAGATGCCTAGAAAAAAAAATATTTAGGTCAAAAGGTTAGGTTTTCACGGTTTTTTTATAGTTTTGAGATAAATTCTATGGTTTAGAGTTTCTCACAATTTATGTTTTTGATTTCCATAGTTTGGATTATTTTGGTTATAGTTTAACCATTACGGGGGATTTCTAGTAGAAAGTTCATGTTTTTAGGTCAAATTTTTTAGTCCGAGTTATGGACTGTCCAAGTTAAGAACGATTGTTTGTGGAGCTGCAGTTGCGCCCACCGGATGTATTCCCATTGTCAAGACCAAAAATTCGCTGAAGTTTTCATCGCTCCTCAATGTTGAAGTTTTTTTACCCGGAGGAATTTGCTGATTTGATTGTACATCCTCGACATATTGTCCACGACATACGTGATTTGCTTTGTGATTGCAGATTTGTGTGTGCATCCCATGTTTGTCGTGCGGGGGAGTATTAGAGATATATTGGGCCGTAAGATGTGTATCTTACGGACCAAGATTGTAAAGCCCGTGAAACCCATGAAGACTCTAAAGACTAAAAGAAAAGATTTGAAGAACAAGTTAATCTCAAGATAATCTTAGTATATTTACATTATGTGTTTAGGAAAGTTAGCATTATCTGGTGTTAACATTATGCTAATGTTACCACTATATATATTCATCTTGTATTCTCTTATCAAACACAACACAATAATATATCATATTCTATTATACTTTAGAGCTGGATAGTCTCAAATTCTAAGCTATCCACGACAATTAATTTGAACCTATGAAGAGCCACAAAATGTCCACATCACAACATCCTTCACTCTTGATAGATCACAACTAAGTCAATCATTTGGGCTATGATTAATTCGTTGAGGCCCATCTTAAACCCAAAAAAGTTACCTCATGTTATTTCAGGCCGAGTCATCTCTTCTTTTTCCTCATTCTCAATTGTGAAACTACTATGGCATGCAGTTTTGATTTTCAACTGTAACGGTTTTCATTCACGACTATAATTCATTAAAGCCTCTTCATTACTGTAAGAATCCAATGGAAAATAACCTCTTCACTTTTCCTTCCTTCACCGTATATATCTCACTCTGTTCTCTCGGTTCTCCCCAATTCCATAAACCTGCTAAGAAGAATCGCATATCAACCACAACGGTTCCATCTGCTCTATTATGTTGTCTCTGAGGCGAAGAAATAAATAGTAGAGGATGACGAAAAGATCTACATGTAGCTATAAGATGAGACAGAGTTTCTCTGATATCACTACATCTCATACTCGAGAGGAGCTTTATCTTCACAACACGGGTTTAGAGCCGAGTGGACAAGTCAAATGGCGGATGAAGGTTTGATTAAAGTCTCTAAATTTTAATCTCATTCTCTTAAATTAATTGACTGAATTCAATTTAGGTTTTATTTGAGCTAAGGCGATGTATCAGAGTTTTCTTTAACCAATAAGAAATAAAATAACTGAGCTAAGCATATACGAGCTGCACACGGATCAATGCTAGAATAGACCTAATGCATACAAAAAAATCTCAAATAGGCCAATGTATTTTCCTTTTATTTTACATTTATTTTTAAATAAAAATTTAGATAAAATAATTAAAAAACCTAAGAACTTCAATATATTTACTAATCCATGCCATTACTATCCTACCCAGAATCCGACCCGGATTCAGACCCACAACCCGACCCAGTTTTAATCATAATCTTCTTCTTCCTCCCCCTTTCTTCTCCATTAATATTCTTTCACCTTATAACATATCAAAAAATTTCTTTTACCATCCACCAAAATTTTCGTTTTTATTCAAAATTGGTTAACCCATAGTCATTATAAATCAATTATATCTTATATATAATCAAATTTCATCTTTTAAAAATGAGATTCAAGATAAAGAAGAACGCAGAGTAATTACTAATACAACTAGTACAACTCCAACTAGTACAACTAGTACAATTCAAATTAGTAAAACTAATACAACTACAACGAGTATAACTAGTATAAATAGATTTAGTATAACCATTATAACTCATAAAAGTAAAACGTGTATAACTAGTATAACTTTGCAATTAATATGTTAATTTTTTTTTCTAGTGATGATAGTAAAAAGGATTATGTAGAACAAATAAGACATGTTGGTATAATCTCCCCTTTCTCGCCGGAATGTATCAAATACATGAATAATATATTTTTAATAATATTTGATTTGGATAATGATTTATTTTCAAGTTGTACTAGTTATACTAGTTATACTATTTTTTTAAAAAAATCATCTTCATCTTTTTGTTCTCGAGGCGAAAAAGGTAGATGAAGAGATAAAAACATCATCTGCATCTTTTGATATATAAAGATAGCATACTTATGCATGTTGTGTCTACAAATAGTTTTTGATTCTTATTTTTTTCAAATTAGTAAATTCTAGTCATAGTTGATGCAGAACCAAAAAAATCTCCAACCGCGCTCCAAAAAACGAGTCAATGGTAAGAAGAATAAAGAGGGAGCATCAGTCACAACTAAGGTCTCATTTCGTGTAAAATTGATAGTTTTGGGGGTCACTTTTGGAACTTATGTTCGTTATAAACGTATTTCCTTTTAGTATTAAAACTTATGTTTCTTTGATGTTAAATTTGTTTTTAATAGTTTTAGAAACTATTAAAACTTATGTTTCTTTTGAAGATTATAGTTTGTAAGAGAAAAATTATGTTTAGTTTAAAATATACATGTATTTTGGTATAACTAATACAACATATTCACTAAACAATAATATTTAAGAATAATACAACTAATACAACTACTTGACATTACTGTTCAACCATAATAGTTAAACATGATACAAATTTAAAACGTGATCCACATTTTAAATAATATTAATAAAATAACAAGTAGTTGTATCAGTTGTCTTGTTGTACCAACTGTACATAGTTTGTACTAGTTTTTGAGTTATACGAGTTTGTGAATAGTTGTACTTTGGCAGTGAAATAAAAAATATTAGTTGTACCACATAATAAATACATTTAACTTAGTTGTACCACTTATTTATGTTTACATGCATTTGCCCGGTTACAATGAAATCATCAATTTTGTAAAAAATACATTTCATGTTTGTTTTCCAAAAATTATGTGGACAAACAAGTTAACAAACCTTAAAAGTATAAGGTATATCATGTAAACTTATGGAGTTATGTAATAATTTTTTAAATTGCTTTTCAAAATTTTAAATTAAATTAAAGAAACTTATGAGTACATACCAATTGGGATATTTGATTTTTTCTCATATGAAATATACCAAATTTCTTTTTCAAATATCTGAAATGTCAAAGTTATACAGGTTGTACCAGTAATACTCGTCTAATATATAATAAAATTATATCAATTGTTTATATGTCTAGTTTTAGGGATTGTACCAATATTTTCACATCATATCTTTGTAAAAAATATGTTAAATATTTGTTTATAATAATAAGACTAATATAGTTAATAAACCTTTAAAAAACATATAATGTAAAATTAAGAGTGTAATATAATAATTTAAAAAAATAATTCAAAAATCTTTAAAAGATAGATGAAATTTTGTCATCATATAACATTTAAAACGTTTACTTGTTTATTTCATGTGTAAAATTATAACATTTATATACCAATTATACAATTTTTTTACATGCTTAATTGTACAAGTTATACTAGTTGTACTAGTCGAATGAGAGAATGAAATAACAAAGATTGTGTGGTTGTAATTCATTGAAATTAAAGAAATAATTTGAAAAAAAAAAAGGGAAAGAATGAGATATGTGTGAAATTGTGTGGTCAAGATTAAAAACATAGATTGAATGATCCAATGGCTCATGTTAACTCTTCATTAATGGCAAAATGGTTATTTTACTAGACTTGGTTCATGTAGATTTTTTTTGGATAGTGTAGATTATTTTTTGACCATTTGGTCTATATCAGATTTAAGTCCGCTGCACACAACGATACACAAAATGCAACACATGTGTTAGTTTGATTCAGAGTCCGGTACACCCAAATAAAATCATTTTTATTTTGCAGGAGGTTAATTAGCTACAAACTAGGTGAAGCCAGAAATTACTGCTCTCTGCTCACATAGTTTGGCGGTTCTTTGTTTAAGCTTGGATATGTTTGAGGTGAAATCTTTGCACCACAATTGTTACTAGCGAAATTTTTTGGTGTGGGTGATTGTTTGAGCCGAGTCTAGACAATCTGACTAAAAACTCGTCAGTGGGTTAATCAAGAGAAAACTTTTATTTCTTTCAAGGGGTGATTACAAAATTAAAGTGACTAGTCTCTCTAAAGAACTGCCTCCCCCCTCTAGTTGGCTTTTCCTCTCCTTATATAACCAGGTTGAGGTGCCCTAATTACATTGATCCTTTGTTGGGCCTCTGTTAATTGGGCCGAATATCCAACCCGAGAGGGAACAAGTTCTAAGGTCGTCCGTCTTTGGCTTGGTAAACAATCGGCTTGGAGTATATTCCCAAGCCGATCGTTTTGTCGTCAGCGTTGATCCAGTATTGAGCCAAGCCGAAGGATCTTCTTTGCCGTAAGTCGGTCGTTCATCGTCGGGGTCTGATTCCGGCGGTCGATTGGCATTTAGTCGGTCGACTACATCATGGGCTCTCTTGATGGAGGTTACCCTCCTACAATAAGTCCCCCCAGTTCTTTGGTGGTTGCAATTGCTAGCACCAATGAATTTGTGTCGGGCTTATGATTAGTCGACCCGATTCTTTGCCCTGCTCGGAATGAGATTTTCGGATAGGTTCAGTTGGTTTGCCGATTTCGCTCTTTTCTTTGTTCGCCTTTTTGCCGGGGAGGATCTATTCGGATGGAAGACGAACGGGCACGGAGCCGATTTTGGGCCCATTTGTGTCGGAAGTCGAAGAGTCGCGTGTTCAAAGGGCTTTTCCGGGCCCATTTAGGTCCTGCTAGACCTAATTATTACACGTCCTCTTATAAATAGCCTTCGCTCGATCATTTCTCCCATTCTCTTCTGCGCAATCAGGTACTTTCTCTCTCTATCTCTCTACTTCTCTCTCTAGATCCCGCTGTAGTCTTCGTAGTGTTTTGTCGGTGATCATGTCGTCCGGGAGAAGGTTGTCACAGAAGGAGAAGGGCAAGGCCATTGTCTCTGCTTCGGATCCTTTGGAGGGATCCGAAACTAAAAAGGGGGGTCCCGACGCGTCGAGTTTTGCACATCAGGATGCGATAAGGGACACGGAGAACATGACACTGTCCCAAAGGCTTCTAGTCGCTGAAGCGGAGAGACTTTTCCGCGGTGAGGATAATGAAAGCGGCGAAGCGACAGATGCAACTGATGTGTCTCGTGATTCGAGCGGTTCGACGGTCGGTCCGGATTTCGTGCCAATTCGCTATCGCCCGGATGGGGTTTTTGTCGAACTCCCGGCAGTGGAGCCTGAGCTGCTTCGTCCCGAAAGTGTGGAGGGACAAGCTTGGGGGAATGTGCTGGCGACTTGGTCGACGGTAGGGAGCGTTAAAAAACTCTTCAGGGAATGCGGCGTGTCGGGTGTGACGTTCCTCATTCCCACGTACACTCAGCGGCCGTGGTCACCCCCTGTAGGGTTTCAGTGCGTGTACGAGTCGTACTTCCAACGCGATACCAAGCTCTGGTTCCCGATTCCTCGCCTGGTGACGTCCTATACTTTCCGTCGGGACGTTGCCATTAGTCAATTCCTGAACGGTTCGTTTCGAATAATGGTGGCGCTACTGGTGATGGCGGCAGAAATCGACAGATCCTTGAGTGTCCGAGCCTTCGAGGAGCTTTGTTTCGTAAAGCCGATGCCAGATGGTCTTTTCTCAGTGAAGATGAGGCCGAACTACAACATCCTGACTGGTCACCCGAATAAGACCCCCCAACTGGCAACGTTGGTACTTCTACGTGAAGTCGGATGAGTTTTCCTTCGAAGAACCTCCCAGCGACGAGTCTCGAGTTCTCTGGAACTGGCGAATTGGTAGATCATCTCTTGCGAGTAGTTGTTCGTCGTCCGATTTTAATCAGCGTGCGTTTTCTGTTTTTTTTTTTTTGCAGTTGATCACCCGAACACGCTCGATTATCCGGAAGGTTTCTTTGACGACGCTCGAGCTTTAGCCGCACTTAGTCACCAACGCTGGCCGGAGATTAGCGAGGAGAGGATTCGCCGAGCATTAATCCGCATCGGGAAACGTAAGCTCCCCTCTTTTCCCTTCTTCTTTTTGGCCGGATATCTATCTCCCACGTTTTCACCTTCTTCGTATCAACTGTTTCGATGCAGGGGACTGGATCTCGAATCTGCCTGCTCAGGTCGCGTTGGGTAGGAAGCGTTTGTCGCTTTTCTCAAAGGGGGAACAACAGCGGGTGACGAGAGCCAGAAAGATGAAAGAATTACCGGATCTGAGTTCGGTTGTGGAAGATCAGCTAGCCGCGCCTGGTCTGATGTCGCTATTGGATGGGATGGGGCTAGATGGAGGAGAACCTGCGTGCCCTCGGCCTATCGCGGACCCTCCTGTTGTGGCAGCAAGGAGAAAGTCGTTATTCCGAGGAAATCGGGCGACAAAAGATGCCGAGAGGAAGTTTCGGCGAACAAGGATACTACCGGGGAAACCAGAGGTTCGCAGAGCGGGGAGCGACCCAAAAAGAAGAAGAAGAAGAAGAAGATCACCGAGGAAGAGAGGGGAGTCGGCACAAGTCCTCGTAATGATGGGGCATTCGGATCAGCTGGGGAAGGTCCGGTTGAGAGGGGCGAGAAGGATGCTTCAATCTCTCTACGAGAGGACGAGGAGGCGGCGTCCCGATGAGGTGGCCCAACTTGAAAGGCGGAGCCGGAAGAAGATCAGGCCCGAGAGCCGCGTCTCGGGGGGAGATTGCTGCTGAGAGTATCCGGCCTACCGAGGTCGAGCCGCCGACAGACGGGGGTTCGCGGAGGGCTGTTAATCGAACTCTCAGAGTCTCCTTTGCTGACCGGGTCTCTTTTTCGTATGCTGCTGAGACCCCACTTCTTCTCAACGGCCCTGAGTGTGCCAACTTAGTTCGTCAGATAAAAGGGGGACTCGCACGACCTGCCTCCCGTCGAAGAGCTGATGTTCAGGGATGCGTATGTCGATGCTGCCCGCAACCAGATGTTGGTAGGTTCCCTTTACCTTTTACTCGCGTCGGGTACGTCCGGTATATATATGTATATATATATACTTTTCTTTTCTAAAATCCGTTGTTTTGTCGTGCAGGCCACCGGGAGCGTTAACTTCCTCGTCGAGAAATACGACACCGAGTTGAAGGAGACGTTCGCCCAGCTTGGGAAAGCGGAGAAGAAGGTGCGCATCAAGAAGAAGCGCGTGGCCTCTTTAAAGGAGGAAGTCAAGACCCTCTCTGACGAGCTGTCCCGCGAACGAGAAGAATTCCGCGGCTAGGGAAGAGGCTCAGAAGGAAAAAGCCGTCAGTCTGGAGAGCGAGCTTGCGACTGTCAGAGCAGCCATGGAGGAGCTCGGTAGGGAGAAGGCTGTTTTGGCGTCGAGGCAGGCCGAGTTGGAGCGAGAAAAGGTCGACATTGAGGAGAGGCACGCAGCAGAGGTTTCTCGACTTAGGCGTTCCCGCAGCTATGAGGTCACCCAAGAGAGGATACGTGTGCAGACTGCTATGGTGGCCAAGTGCAATCGCCGATTCAACAACATCCGCGATCGAGAGACCCGTTGCGATGCCTTTGATACGGCTCGCTTTCTTTACAGTCAGGCGTTCGGGACTCGGAAATGTCTGCAGATGCTGAAGAGAAGGGGCACCGAGATAACGCAAGAAACAATAGATTTCTTTGCTGCCAAAGAGGAGAAGTTTAAGGAGGAGGCCACTCGCTTGGAGGTAGGGGCGATCCCCGAATCCGACCTTTCTCTGTCTCCGCTGATCCTGGAATCGCCTTTCGTCGATGAAGATCTTTTAGCCGGTCTCGATCAGTTTGGATCCAACACCGACTTAGTTGACCCCAAGACGGCTATGAACCTTCAGACTGCAGAAGGTTCTATCAAGGGTCCTTCAACCGGTGCAGTGGTTGAAGTTTCGGAAGCCTCTGAGGAGGGAAATTTTAGCTTGGGGATGAGCGAGGAGACGACCCCACGGCCGCTGGAAGGCGACAAGGCGAGGAGCCTAACGGATGCGGACCTCGAAGAGATCCAGAGTGTCACTGTTCCTGCTCCATCGGAAGGAGACCAAAGGATCCGCCTGCCGAAGAATGATCGGTCCAATTGAAGTTTCCGCGGACGCTTCCCCTCTTATCGTCTTATTTTTCTTGCCTCCTCGGCTTGTTGTTTAGTATTTTATCGTTGTTACATCCTTGTATGGCTACTTTTTGGTTCTCGTTTAATGAAAAGAAATTTCCCTCTTTTTTTTTTTTTACTGGAGCAATCGTTTAATCGTTCGTCGACTATGATTACCGAAGGGTCCACCGAAATAATCCGTTTAGTCGTTTGTCGACTATGATTACCGAAGGGTCCACCGAAGTAATCCGTTTAGTCGTTTATCGACTAGGATTTTCGAAGGATTCAATCAGAGTAATCTGTTTAATCGTTGACTGGACGGTGGGGACCTAGGGAGACAATGGTTCTTGCCCCGCTTATCCGAGTAACTCGTCAGCTTTCGGTTGGCCAGACCTGCTGAGATAATTTCGAAGGGGGCGTGAATTATTTCCGGGACCGTCGATCCGTACGACTTGGTCGCTGCTCAGGGTTCGTGTCTGATCAGGACGATCCGCTGGGCAAGTGTAAATGCTGCAGTGCGATCCAGAGCCTGATGGGTTTTAATCCTCGCTTGGTCGTCAGCACGGCGGTTGCGAGTAAAGTTGAATCGTCCGGAAGCGACGATCATCTTTTTACTCGTCTTTTCTCGTAAAGAGATTGGTTGGTTGATGATTATGGCTGGGACCCGAAGATGAGGGGCTGCCTACGTACCCCAGCGGGGGATCAAGCCATCCGTAGTTCGTTGGTGTCGAGTAAAAGTGGCCCGAGGGCGCATTTACCCTTTTTTTTTTTTTGGCAGTAGAAGTGGCCCGAGGGCGCATTTACTTTTTCTTTTTGTCGGTAAAAGTGGCCCGAGGGCGCATTCACCATTTTTTTTGTCGGTAAAAGTGACCCGAGGGCGCATTCACCATTTTTTTTGTCGGTAAAAGTGGCCCGAGGGCGCATTCACCATTTTTGGTCGGTAAAAGTGGCCCGAGGGCGCATTTACCATTTTTTTTTTTTTTTTTTTGCGCTAGAAGGAGGGGCATTCACCCGTAGTATTTTTTGAGGTGTTTAGCGTTCCACGCGCGTGGTACTGGGTCGCCTGTGGAGGTTTCTAGCCGATAAACGCCAGGCTGGACGACTTCGGTGATCTTGTAAAGACCTTCCCAGTTTGCTGCCCAGTTTGCCGGCTTGCCACTCTTTAGTATTCTCGAACACCTTGCGTAAGACCAGATCGCCGATATCAAGGGGCGCGACTGGACGCGTTTGTTATAGTAACACTCTATTTGATGTTGGTAGTTCTGGATTCGCAGGAGAGCTTGATCTCTTTTTTCTTCGATCTGGTCCAGAGCATCCATCAGCATATCGCGATTCAAAGAATCCAGATGTGGAATTTTATCGCGTCGTAAACTCGTGACATTCACTTCGGCTGGTGCCATTGCTTCAATTCCGTAGGCTAAGGAGAACGGGGTAGCTTTCGTCGCGCTTCGGGGTGTTGTACGATGCGACCAGAGTACTCCATCAAGTTCGTCCGCCCATTGCTCCTTTTTTTCAAGTCGAGGCGTTTTTTGATGCCGTCGATGATTAGTTTATTCGAAGATTCGGCTTGACCGTTGCCTTGCGGGTATCTCGGTGTCGAGGGACTGAGGCGGATTTGCCAGCGCTCACAGAAACTCTTAAAATTACCCGACATGAACTGAGTACCGTTATCGGTGACGATCTCATACGGGAGACCGTGTCGGCAGATGATGTTCTTCCAAACGAAACGTTGGACTTCTTTGTCGTAACTCGAACGAACGCTTCTGCCTCGACCCATTTTGTGAAATAGTCGGTTAGGACAAGGACAAACCGCCTTTGTCTGGAGCTGGGAAGGGGACCGATGATGTCCATCCCCCAACGCATGAATGGGTAAGGGGCCGTGGTTGTCCGTAGTAGTTCTGTCGGGCGATGGATGTTTGGGGCGTGTCGTTGGCACATGTCACAACGCTTTGCGTATTCTTCGCAATCCCTGTTCATCGTTGGCCAGTAAAAACCAAGGCTCCTAACCTTGAGGGCCAAGGCCCTTCCTCCTGAGTGGTTTCCCGCAGCGCCATCATGTGTCTCAGCCATTACTAACCGTACTGCATCACCAGCGATGCATTTTAGCAGCACCTTGTTGGCGGTCCATCGGTATAATTCTCCATCAATGA